>JAPYYJ010002324.1:0-12980 GCA_028533885.1 Nasua narica | reverse complement strand
CTTTATAAAATCATCCTTGGAAAGATAGCCTAAAGCATCATGCAGAAATGCAATAAACTCATAAACAATTATCTCCCAACAGGGGTAGAGGATAAAAATATATTATTTTTTACCTTGTTCACTTACTTATAGTTGTTTTTATCAGCTCATTATAGACATTGATATAAAATAGAGATATTTGTTATGTCTGTCTATCTATCTAGAATGTTGTGATGTTTAACAAGATAAAGTCTTGTGTTTAAAATGCTATTTTCTAAGGACGCCTGGGTGGCTCAGTTGGTTAAGCTGCTGCCTTTGGCTCAGGTCATGATCCCAGGGTCCTGGGATCGAGTCCCACATCGGGCTCCTTGCTCAGCAGGGAGCCTGCTTCTCCTCTGCCTCTGCCTGCCACTCTGCCTGCTTGTGCTCTCTCTCCCTCTCTCTCTCTGACAAATAAATAAATAAAAAATCTTAAAAAAAATAAAAAAATAAAATGCTATTTTCTATACTTGTAATAATTTTTAAAAATATATTTTAAGCTATTCTACTACAAGTACTCATTATTATTTTTCTTTTACTGTTATAATAATCCTTTTCAGTCTCATTTGTCTGAGTTGCCACCTCTGCTGTAATTGTTTGTATAATTATTTAGTTCTCTCTCTTAAAAGTATGAACTCACTAGATTATTTTTTATTCAATCTGATCCATTTTGCCTTTTTAATAGGGCAGTTTAAACTATATTCATTAATTTTTTTGGCCTTAGATAATTTTGTCATCTGGTTTTTGTTTGCTTACTGTAACAGCTTCTGTTCTACAGGCTGTTTTGTTTACTTTTATCTTCTCAGTGCTTTAGAAAGCAGACTTCCTATGTTTAATTCAGTTAGTGGTTATTTCATCATTATTAAGATATATCCATAACTACTTTTAATTAATCAAAATAGTAACAAAGAGGCTCTTGTTTATTAATTGGGCTTCTTTTATCTATTTCTTTCTCTGTCCCATAATTCATGTAGTTATTTAAACTTTGTCATTACCATATCTATACATATCCTCTTTTAAATTAGAGTTTTTAAGCTGTTGCATTTTTATTATCCTAATAATGCCAATTGTTTTGAATTTTCAGTATTAGCTTTATTCTCTGCAGTCTTATTTTGCAACAGTTGTTGGAACATTATGGTCCTAGGTTAAAGGCCGAGAGAAGTATTCCTCAATTCTCCAGTTTCTTTGTGCTATGGAACCAAGGTGAAAGTGAATCAGAATTCCAGTGGGTCTGGGAAACCAGCTCAAGGAAATGAAGTTGGCCCTTCTGTGAGCCCTAGGCAGGATGATAAAGGGGTAGGGGATGCTAAGGGTTCCTCTCTGTGGAGGCTGAAATTCATTAAATGTTTCCAGGAGCCCAAGGAATGGTTCCTTTCCCCCTCCCCCAAAGCTTCTATGGGGAGTGGTATTTGTTTCTACTTCCTCTTCCCTTCTTTTCTCCATTCTCTAACTTCTTTACATTTCCAGTACCATCTCACCTATTATTGGCCTCAAACTTCACAATCTAATATATATACTTCTTAAAATAACCCAAGTGCATGAGAGCACTTGTCTTAGTCTGCTCCCATTGCCCTAACAAAACACCATAGACTGGGCGGCGATACAACAGAAATTTATCTTCTCACAGTTGTAGGGGCTGGAAGAGATCAGGTTGCCAGCATGATGGGTCCTGTGTGGTCTTCTTGCTGTGTGCTCACATGTCATTTCCTCAATGTGTGTGCTCGGAGAGAGATAGACAGAGACGGAGACAGAGAACGAGAGAGAGAGAGAGCGAGATCTTAGTTTTATAAGGCCAAAAATCCCATTGGATGAGGATCCTACCCTTACGATTTCATTTAACCTTAATTAGTTCTTATAATTCCTATCTCCAAATACAATCATATTGGGAACTAAAGATTCAATATATGAATTTGGGGGGTGGGGGGCCAATAACAATACTATAACCTTTGAGACCTTCATTTATACTATAATCTGGGCCTGAAAGCCCTTCCCATTATTTTTTTTAAGATTTATTTGAGAGAGAAAGAAAGAGAGAGTGTGCACACGAGCTGGGGGAGGGGCAAAAGGAGCAAGAGAGAATCCTTGAGAAGACTCCCTACTGAGTGGGGAGCCTGACACAGGGCTCTGATCCCAGGACCTCGAGAGCATGACCTGAACTGAAGGCAGGCGTTGGTCAGCCAACTGACTAAGCGATCCAGGTGCCCCTCTTTCCACTTTTCATTAAGTGACCAAGTTAATCTTTCAAGACTAGTTCAAGGTCACTCCCTCTAGGAAGTTATGACTGAAACCTTGGTGGAGCTACAGACTCCAGTGCTATATGGTCCCTCCATGTGGAAATAGCTCTTCCTTGTCTGTTAGTGTTGGATGAGCTCCAGTTCACCATAAACTCTTCAGGACCAGGGCTAGTTTCTTACTGTAAGACTTTAGTCCCTTGGGCAGTGCCCAGCTCAGAGTAAGCCTGTATAATCAAGGCTGGATAAACTTATCCAGCACAGATCCTGGACCACCCATGTTCAGTGAGGCACCTGGAAATCTTAAGAGAGAGAGAGGAAAGGGGGGGGAAGGGTGAGGAAGGAGGTATCAGGGACCTGAACCCTGGGTGGCTGAACTCTGACCTTATTGCCTGACCACCAGGACTTCTCAGGTCGCTAGCAGAGAGCCACAAGTTTATCAGGTGATGAAAATTTAATCCCTTTCCAGAAATTAACGTTTTGTGAATTGGTAAAAACTTGCCGCAAAGGGTGCTAGTCTGCTGTCTGGCATCTGGGAAATTCTGCTGCATAACTAAGTTGCCCGGAGGACATACACTTCATAAAGTGGTAGAAATCAGTATAGCAAAACCATCCGGGGTCTTTAGGGAATAATATTAATCTCGCCATGCAGTCTTTTTTCATAAAGTCTCTTTGCAGTAAAGAAGGCCTCGAAATGATAAGCATGTCCTTTATAGATTAAACAGGGATTGATGACCCTTAAATTTAGCTAGAAAATAATAATTTTTTAACCCTAGTATGATCAAAAAGATTTGATGTGCCTTTTAAGAGGATAAAGACGGAAAAATTATCACCAGATTAATTATCTCCACCCTTGTTCTGCATGCTGTACATATGCATCATAGGAAAGGAGAAAGTTTGGGGTCAAATCTTTTAGCCAGACTTCTCTCTTTCGGAAACGCTCTGCCCAAACTGCATTCTTTCCTGATCTAAAAATAATACTAGACCTTTGATCAACAGATTTTTCACACTATGTCAAACATTTGGGGTGAAAGGAAATGTTCTTACATTCACTTAACAAAACTGCTCTTTTAGTTGGTTTGCATAGATTTATTTTTGAAGCCTGAATTGCTTGTTAATTTCCCAATTAGAAGCTCACGGAATTGCCACATTAGCATCCCCTTCTATTCTTTCTCTGCAAGCGCTCCTGTAAGCTGGCTTCTGGGGCAACTTCCCGGGGAACCTTGCCCCAAAGCTCTCCAGGTGTGACTCAGGTCAACCCTCACCAGGTATCTGCAGTCTTGGTAGGTCGGTGGTGGGTTGTTGATGTGTCAGAAAATGCAAGCACCAGCAACAGGAGCTTCTACTATTCCCTCTGCACACTCTTCCTCCTTAGTCTCTCCTATTCAATTGATTACATCCCAAGCAGCACGGGGTGAAGAAAAGCAGAGTTCTTTCTCAACAGCAAAGTATGAAGAAGACTTTACCTCAGCAAAGCTCAGTGTCTTTTCGATTTCAGTGAAGATGGAAAGACTAAAATCATTTTAATATAAAATACCATAATCTCTTTAAAGTATACTTTAGTGCTTTTATGTTTCAGTTTTACTGCCATAAATATTTCATCTTGATTTACTTTTGTAAAGCTGCTTACCTAAAGAAAATAACCAAGAAAGGGGAAATATATTTGGGTACATTATAGAGAAACTTTTAAAAAATTGACTTATTGGTCTATGATTTGGTAAGTAAACCTGTGAATGGAGTGTGATTTGTAATTTACACCATTAAAATAATTTTTCTATAGCTGGCCAATCTACTGAATGTGTTGATTGCAATTTTTTAATTTAAGTAAATCCTTCAGCTTTAGTAGTTTTTTTTTTTCCTTGAAGCCAAAATACTAAATAAATGTAAAGACCTTTGGGTCAGAAGGCTGCTCTTGGTTCAGGTAACAATTTAAGCTAGACAATAAAATAGATTTTATTGACACAACAAGAGTTGTAACTGTGATTTTGATTTTGCAAATAAAAAAGGACCAACTTCGCCAAAAATTCTTGTCACAATATTAGCTCCATGAGGCTATTTTCTTATAGACAGCCGAGAAATAATTTTAATAGTTTCCTTAATAAAGGATGAAAGAAAGACTCAGGTGCAAGTAGGAATTATTTTCTAAAGTGCTATAGTAATGACAAAATTCTAGAGTATTTAGAAATATTTCAAACTATGAATGGATGCCCTGGAAAAATAGCCTTCATTGGCAACCGAGTTAATTATAGTAGTTCTGTTATTCAAAGCCCTATTATTTGGCTGTAAAAATCACTGTAGGTTAAAAATGGACTTACATGAGCTTCTCTACAGGTGTACTATTTTATATACTTCTAGAAAATGGCCTTGATTCTTTTCAAAATCCACGGAACCCAAATACGCTAAAAAATATGTATTTTGAAAATGGCACTCTGTGACAGAAAAATCTGCATTGTTTATAATTATTCTAGACACCATAATATATTTATTTCAGATTTTTAAAGCCACTTTGTGAGAATTAGCATGGACCTAGTAGGAAGGCCTCAGGTCCACACATCTGAATGTGCATTTCATAAATTATATTTATGAGAGATGCTAGCTGCTAGCTAATTCACGTCTTCGGTTGCTCCTGCAGCTCTCAGGGAGACCAGAATGTGGCTATCGTGGAGTCATTCGATTTTAACAGAGATCCTTTCTCTATAACTAATTCAACGCATGGCTATATGGGTAATTTTGAACAAGTGGATCTTTCTCCAACCTGAAAGCCTGCCAGGAGGGAGAGTGAGTGAGAAAAAGAGGTTTTCAAAGGAGTCACAGAGAGCCACAAAGTAATCACGAAGCACTACTGTATTGCCACAATCCCCTTACAGAAGTGCATTGAGAGGGGGTGATATAGCACAGAAGAGGCCACATCATTACAATGACATACTCTATAATACTTGGGACAACAGTTGGAAATGATTTTTGTCATCAAACAGAGCATCCGGAATTGTAGAAAGTTTGACTCTGTCTGTGGAGAGAAATTTTTAAAGAGCCATGATAGCTCCCCCCGTTACTATAACAGAATTTCACCTAGCAGTGAAGTCTGAAATACAGAAGATGAGAAATGTAAAATAGAAACTGCCATTGTAAACTTTATGTTTCATATTTAATGAAAAAAAAATCTTTTAGCCAAATAGACATTATACATGTATATAAATTATGATTACTCTAAATTTAGATATAACCATTTTATGAAATCCAAAGTGTTGGAATACATTATTAAAGAGGGTTCAGTCTTCCAGCCCTGTGAAACCCTAACAAATGAAATACATTTTGGGTTCTATCAGAACACCAGTCTTATAGCAAATGGGGGAAACCTTGATTTTGCAAAAGTCATTAGAAATAGTTTAATAGTGCCAGTAAAATGAGCATTCCCAATGAATTAAAACAGTATCATTGACTATTTAATGCTGCCGCTATTGCTGAATTTAGTAGGAAGAAAGCCAAACCAATAATGAATGACTGAGAAGACGATAAGGACTGATTTTTGACAATAAAGCAGAAACCCTATTGTAACAGGGCCTAATGGGCCATTAGAGTGACTTGTTTCTGAGTCTAGAGTTTCCGTCTGATGTTGCTTATATATTCCTTGCCAAGGGTAAGCACACTAGATCCTGGAGTCGGGTTGAGCCCCCAAATGGGGTTATGTTTTTAATATGAACCTCTTTATGATGTAAATTAGGCTGAATATAATGGGAGTTAGTGATATGTTAGAAATAATGTCTAATGCAAGAGTCAAGACCAGGTCAGGCATGGTTCAGAATTTATTCATTCGTTTTCAAGCACTGTACATGTCCATGGAAATATGAATTTTAGAATAAAGGCTTGTCTATAAATTCTGCTAAAAGGGGCCTATTGAAAGAACCGAAGGAGGAAGATGATAAATTAAAAGGAGTGTTTTATGAGAATTAGTTTAATAGAAAGATTTTAGTAGGAGGTGATTAGAATCAGGTAGTACACCTAGAAAATTATCAGTATTTCTAATTCAGGGATGGTCTGATATCTCAAAACTTTAATTAATATATTTGCTCTTCTACA
Organism: Nasua narica; assembly: GCA_028533885.1. Classification (NCBI taxonomy): domain Eukaryota; kingdom Metazoa; phylum Chordata; class Mammalia; order Carnivora; family Procyonidae; genus Nasua; species Nasua narica. The sequence goes on along the minus strand of JAPYYJ010002324.1, from coordinate 6,654 downwards.
CATCCTTATGTATCATCCCTCTAGTCAGTCAGAGGTATCATTAATTGTCTAAAAGTATTAAGGTTATAAGACAAAGATGCAAAGGACCAGTTGAGGATAAAGTTTTGAAATTTTTTATGAGCCAGTAGAATTGCAAGTTAAGGTTTTCAATGACTAGAGTGGATTTAGAGGATAAAAAAATAAGGTTTGCATATGGGGTACCTGGGTGGCTTAGTTGGTTAAGCATCTGCCTTTGGCTCAGGTCATGATCCCAGGGTCTTAGGATTGAGCCCCACATCGGGCTTCCTGCTCAGTGGGAAGCCCACTTCTCCCTCTGCTCTTTACAGCAACCCTTGCTCGTGTGCTTTCTTTCTCTTCAATTAAAAAAAATATATATTTTAAAAAACAAGGTTTGTGTAAACAGCAGGGGTCTTACAAAAAATGGTAGGTCTAGAAGTTGATGTGTCTAACCAAGATTTACTTTTCCTTTCCGCAAGAAGCACATTCTAAAAACCAAACCAAAACAAAACAAAAAAAACAAAACAAGACAACTTCCTGACTGCAGAGGAGAGGGAGAGGAAAAGTAAAGAAGAGAACAGCAGAATAAATTAAGGCTCAGAAGCCCGAGAATCTGGGCTTCCATCCTGCTGTCTCCTAAAATCAATCTCTGATGGGTAAAAATGATTGAAATTCCACTACTTTTGAGGGAATTCCAGGAAAGAGATGCATCTCCCAGATTCCAGATATATTCCCCTTCCAGACCTCAACTCTTTAGAGAAACTCTGTCTTGAGCATGGAACACAAGCTGTAAGGTAGAAATGGCTAGAGAACAGCAGGCAAGACTGTTGAAAGCTCTGAGGGGTGCAAACTGGCACTCTGGTCAGGCTAAGGAGAGAACAGAAGGAGCACAGAACTGGCCATGAACAGAGGAGGGCATTTCAGTCACACATGCAACAAGCTAAGTGCCACAAAACCAAGAGTGGCAATTATCGCTCTTCTCATCAGAAATCAAGGTGGGTGGGTGCTGATAACTTTGGACCAATGCTTCTTGAAGGTGAGTGTATATCAGAACACAGATTCCTGGGCCCCTCATCCAGAGTTTCTGATTTAGTAAGTCTGTGTGGGATGGGGCCCAAATACTGACATTTCTAACAAGTCCCCAGGTGGCACTGATGTTGTTGGTGGAGGACCTCGCTTTAAGAAGCGTTGTTCCAGATCAATGTCTTTCCTCCAAATTGAAGATGGTATATCGTCCTTCCCCAACACATACCTTCAGAATACAGATGACCCATGGAGAGATGTGAAAGAGAAGGAGAAAGGGGACACATTCTGAAAATCTGAGAAATTACTGAAAAGAGCTTATAACTGAAAGTACTAAGTAATCACTGATTTGAGAGAGTGAGCCTCAATTTCCATAAAATTCACCACCATCGGCAGAAATTGGGGCTTGGGAGCTAAATTCAGTTCAGTTGTGGAGAAACAAAGAAATTTACTATCTGTACACCTAAGTTTTGTTCCTATGAAAACTCAAGCCCAGTCAGCTAGCATTTAGTACAAACTTTGTACTAAGATATAAATACATACAAATTTAGGAATATAAATAAAAATTTAGGACTCCTGGAGAGGAAACATTCATAAAGGAGGTTTTGGCCTTTTGTTACAATGAAGCTTTGTCATACACCATTTCGCTTTTTCATATATATATATATATATATATATATATATATTCATTCTATAGAAGTAAGACATTTCCAAAGCCCTGGTACGACCATTCTGCTACTCATCCCCTGGGCCCCCTCAGAGAACAGAGAAAATAAGGGCTATGTCTGAGTGGACAGCCCTTCCGAGAGCTACGAGAAGGCAGAACATCTGTGTGCCAGGGAACACTGCTCCCACAGTCATAGTTCTCCATCTGGGCCCCTGCACGGACAGACTTAGTGCCCCATTCATGACTTGCTCCGGGTCCTCATGCACCCATGGCAAATAACAATGTTCAGTCTCCTGTGGAGTGGGATCCTCTCCTCTCAAGGGTCCAGCCTAAAATGTAAGAGCCTGTCAGATGGCATTTATACCTAGGCAGCTGGTAGGGCTTCTCTGTTCAATCGCACACTGGTCTGACCTAAAATTGGACTGTGCACCTTTGGTTTTGCATTTTCCTTTGCGGACAAGAGCTAGGTCAGTAATTTATAACTCTCACCATGCTGAATGCACATTTATGAGATTTAGCTGAAATGAATCTATTATATGCTGCCTGACATCGCCGTGTCCTTCAGCCTCTGGAAGTCAACCTTTCCCTCGATACTCTCATATACAATGACGTGGGCCTCCATCCCGAGTAATTGATGGAAAATCAATGCAACTCTTCCCCAGTATTTCTAAGGATTCTTCAAAGCTTATAGGGTACATATGCTTACATGGATGATGCTATCTACACCACCTACTCTGAACTCTGAATCGTTGCTTTTTTATTTTTAATCTATAGTTGCTATTTATCTATATACCTAGCAATCTTCACTCCTCATACTTTATCCCAGGCATAGGTAAAACATCATGCAGACATTTCTAAAAGCTCCACTAATCCATTCATTTATCCTTTTTTTTTTTTTTTTTAACCGAGTAGCTATTATGTGCCAGGTGATGTTCTAGTCCTTGGATAGAGCACTAAAAAAACCCAGATAGGTGTACTGTTGTACATTTCCATGAAATATGGAGATTTTCCCCAAATATGGGAAGCTAATGGATGATGATGGGAGCAGGGAGCAGTAAAAACTAACCCCGCACACTGATATCAGAGATTATGATTTCCAAGCCACAGGGACTCCCTTCATGGAATCCAGCTTTCCTTTGGGGACAGCCTTGCGCCTCGTGTTGGACTCATGCTCTCATTCTCTACAGAGGTCTCTTTCTGTCATCTCTTTTCCTCAAGTCCAGGGGCTTCTCCAAAAGTCTTCTGTCTTGAGCTACCAAAAGGAAAAAGGAAACATTGATTTTTATAAGTTAGAACACATCATTTAGCTTACTTTGTCTCATTTTAGTATCCTGTCATAACCAAAAGTCCCAGGACAGTGTTTGCTCAAACAAAAGAGCCAAGTCTTTTGGAAAGGATTCATCAGAGGTTAAGTGAAGTTTACATATATCGTTTGTCCATCTTGGAAAATGCAATCCACCACTATCAAGGTAGAAGATGGACAAAATGTCTAAATGATCAAGTCCTGGGGATGCAATTATGATAGAAGAGCAGATGGGTGGCCTAATCCTGAGGTGAAGTGAGGATAAACTGCTGTCCTACTAAAAGAAACCAAATCTCTTTGCTATACTTTTTTCCTTAATAGTAACTGAAAAAGCATTTATTTGATCAATAGCTAGATAGCATATCTCAGGGATGTGTTCCTTTTTTTCCAAAAAAAGAGATCACATTTGGAAAAAAAGCTGCAATTGATGTTACTCCCTGAATATGTTTATAATAATCCATTATCTTTGTCTAGGGCCATTTATTCAAGCCCCAGTCAAATAGACCAGTTACATGTAGATGTGACATGACTCCTATGCCTGCCTACTTCTAGTCTTGGATGGGTGGCATGCATCTGTGCCATCCTTCAATTTACTTTACAGTTTGGAAGAGAAGAGATAGTTCCAGGGACTGATAATCATCCCATAAGTCAAAGAACTAATATGGGTCTTCTGGCATTGGCAAAGTGTATCTTTGCCTACTATGCCTTCGAAAAATGAGGAAATTACCTCATCTTATATAACGTACAGTTACTCTGCTTGGTAACTATGGACCCCTTCAAGGAATCTCTAGGAAGTTTCAAGGTTTATGATTTTGATACAGACACAGGGTACTTCTTTAAGAGAACCTGGTATACTCTTCATCCCCAAGGGGTCTGCATATGGAAATTAGGTGAGAGTCCATAACTCTCTATTGTGCCCCAAATCTGAAAATGATACCTAAAATATTTTAAATTATAAAAATCAAGTAGGTAACAGGGAGTAGTTCTGTTTCAGTCCAGTGAACACTATGATCTATTTGCCTCCACCAATGATTTCTGGGGCTTAAGTCATTCTGATGACTGTTTTCACCTGTTGCCTACTTGGGGAATCACGCACACTTGTCTCTGGTCTTCAAACTAAGAACAACCACTTGTCCTCTGTCATTTTCCAGGATTCCATATCCCCCACTGAATTTAGGAAGGACATTTCAGTTAAGTTACTTATTACAATCATGCTTGGCCTTATGGGGTGTTTCTTTGCGCTTTGGCGAAGGAATGTCCTTGGAGCCCATCCAGGTAACACAACGAGGAGATGAGTGGCAGGTCACACTAGATAAATCAGCACTATCATTTCTATCTTTCTTTGTGTACCTTCATCTATATTATACCCTGGAAACTCTTGCATGTCAATTTCATTTAGCCTTGGCCACCATGGAGCCCAAATTTCAGTCTAATGACCAAGTAATCTGGTGAACCACAACTGTGTACTCAAACATCGTTAATCCACTATATCTAGGAAAGTGCAATCATGCAGATAAATGTGGCTTATTCCAACAGCTTGTTTCTGTATCCCTGTACTAGGACCCTCAGAATCCATTCATAGCATTCCTCCCCAGATTTCCATCCATATGAATAAGTAAAATCTTCCAATTCTTTTGATAGATATGCGGTCTTCTCTGAAGTCACACTTCATACCCATTATTCTGTGATTTGAGTATATTTACAGGTCTGGAAGCAATGCAAGCTGATGAGGCATATCTCGTGGAGGATCAGTATCCTCAAGCAAGGCAATTGCCTCAAGTATAGCCCTTATGGTTTCTTCAGATAGGAGAGGAAGGACTCCTTCTACTTTCAAGAAGGTTAAGGGGAATTTGAAGGTTCAAACCTGTCATAATCCATCTCATATCCCCTCTTTCCCAATAAGTGTCCTAACTCTCATATATGATACCAAGCAAGGCTATAAATTCAATGTGCTTTGTAATTCTGAAATATGCATCTTAAGACTTTGAGTTCAGTTCTCAAATACATCTGCCATATATCTGGCTACAAGAATAGGATAAAATTTTGGAAGCTCTTTTGTTTTTGTGATCATGCCATGAGCTGAAAATTTAAAATCCCGAGCTTTTCAATTCCTCTTGGAGAAAGAAGTAGTGCATCAGAAGCAGTTAGGCTACCCCCTAGTCCCTGTAATCATCATTTATAACCCATTGTTTTATTATAGCAGCCTCTTGTATCCCAAATCCTGGTCTTTAAGAGTCACTTCATTTTAGACAATGATAGTGATAAGTTAATGATTATTTTAAAAACTTCGAATGTCACGGACCACAACATTGAGGTTATTTTATCTCCAAACTCAACTAAGCACAAGCTATCCCAGATCCTCTTCATCTTCAGAGTCTATTTTTTTAAAGACCACTTTCAGTATCAAATATTTTCTCAGAAGCTTCTACCTGGACAAGTGCAACTACTTGAACTATTTTAGACAGGGGAGGATTTAGTAGAGGGCATTAGAAGCTTTCCTAATTGCTAGAATGCCTGGAGAAGCAAAGGTCACAGACAATCCCTGTTAACACTCAGCTTCACCCCTAACTTACAGAGAGGAAGGGAATTTGAAAAGGCATGAAAGATTACTAGAAATTGTACAAGTTTCCTGATATGTCAAAGGAGGTGCTTCTCTAGGAAACACCTGGAAGGTCACTGAAAAACCTCAAATCCACTAAAGACCATATTTCTGCCCATCCTGACGTAGGAGCAATTAAATGAATTCTGCTTTCTCACTCACCTCAACCTTTCAAGTCTCACATGAGTGCTTCTCATTGGCAAAATAAAACCTGGAATCCAAATGGCAAGGGACTCTGAGAAATGCCATGGTCAGGCTTTCAGCCATTGAGAATGCGGGAGTCAGGCTGGGGAAACCATGCCAGGTTGCACAAAGAGCAGAGACAGCATAATCAGCCTTACTGACATAGTCTGTGAATATGATTTTTTAGATGACTTTGTATAAAAAGGAACAATGGAAAGTTTTTATGTATTTACATCTTTCCTATATGCCACACAGTGGATGTTGATTTAAATGTTCACGGTTCAACTAACACAGAACAAGAGGCATCGGTGACTACATGCATCCATTCTAGGTTGATTTTTGCTAACATCATTTTGTGATTAGAAAGGAAAATGGAAAGAATAACCTCTTGGTTGATAACAGTGATACAAAAAATAAATTAATGCATAGTAGACAATAACAAAAAGCAAGAGCAATGCAATACAACTAAAATCTTTGCAAAGTTTAGTTATAGCCTTTAAAAATGAAACCACATAGTAGAATAAATAAGGAATTAAATATTTGAATGAAAACAGAATAAGCCTTTAGCATCCAAATGAAAACATTTCTGTTGTTTATAATCAGTGAGATAGAGTATATGTTGGCTGAATATAACCTGAAAGTGAATCAGTCAAAGTTTTCCATGGCTCCATACTCTCTTCTTCCATCCTTAGGAAACATAAAAGTGAAATATTGTAATAGTAACAAAATTAAATCACTTAATGAGATTTCTCACAATTACCAGCATTCTTTTTTTTTTTAATTTTTATTTTAAGATTTTATTTATTTATTTGAGAGACAGAGAAAGTGAGAGAGAGCATGAGAGGAGAGAAGGTTAGAGGAAGAAGCAGGTTTCCCGTGGAG
>JAPYYJ010002323.1:0-12981 GCA_028533885.1 Nasua narica | reverse complement strand
TGTGGGTGTGTGTGTGGGTGTGTGTTTATTTGCAGGGAGGCTCCACACCCAGCATGGGGCTTGAGCTCACGACCCGGGATCAGGTCAACAACCCACTGAGCCACCCGTGTGCCCTCTAATTCTTGTGATCCTGTGCTTCCGAATCTGTTTATTTTTTAATAGTTTCTGTATTATTGTCATAGTTTTTAATGGTTTCTTTTACCTTTTTGAACAAAGTGAGTATTTAGAATCCGTGTCTGATAACGCCGTTATCCAGAGCTCGTGCGGTTGTGCTGGTGCAGGCCTGAACGCCGCGCGTGGACAGCCGGAGAAGGACTTGGAGCCTGAGGACCCCTTGCTCCCCCGACAGTCTTCTCTTCGGCTTCTGGCCGGAGGCCGGGGCTCGAGCTCTGTGCCGGCTGGAGCCAGCCGGCCTGTGTCTATGTTCGTGTAGGATGTGGCCCTTTGGATTCAAAGCCCGTGAGGGTTTCCCGGTTTCTGCGGGAGCTCGGCCCCTGTGGCCCGTAGGGGCTCGCGGGCACTCTGGCCGTCCTCCTGGGTTTCCCAGGGCCTGCCCTCTCCGGAGTCACCCCGCTGCTCGGCAGCAGTGGCTCATCTCAGAGCTGTGGCCCCGGTCTCTGCCTGGGGCTCTCCGTCTCCTCGGCAGCTCCCGGCTGACGGAAGCACACAGTTGACATTTGTCCAGCTTTTTAAAAATGTCGTCTTGGCTGGTGGGTTGATCTGAATCTTTTTTTTTTTTAACCTTTCCAGTCTGTAAATATTTTTAACCTTTTTTTTTTTTAAATGATTATAGACTCACAGGAAGTTAATAGAGCCCTGTGTTTTTTTTTTTAAGATTTTATTTTTAAATAATCTTTACACCTAATATGGGGCTTGAACTCACAACCCTGAGATCAAGAGTCACACACTTTTCCAGCCGAGCCAGCCAGGCACCCTCCCCCTCCTTTTTTAACTTGATAGAATACATTTAAAGTTCACGTGCAGGGCAAATCTCCAAGAAAATTATTTTTTAAAAATATTGAGGGCTTGGGGGTGCCTGGGTGGCTCAGGTGGTGAAGCGTCTGCCTTTGACTCAGGTCATGATCCAAGGGTCCTGAGATCGAGCCCCAGGGGCCCGGGGGGGGGGGCTCCCTGCTCAGGAGGGGTGCTGGAGGGAGCCTGTTTCTCCCTCTCCCTCTGTCCCCCCAACCCCCGCTCCTGCGTTCTCTCTCTCAAATAAAATCTTTTTTAAAAAATAAAGTATTGAGGACTTGGGTTTTCCAGTCCTTAAAATATACTGTAAAACCACTCAGAGCAGAGTGGCATTTTCTTGGGAGCAGGAAACAGGCTGCTAGGGCAGAAGGCAGGGTCAGAAGAGGGTGCCGGTGTGACGACACAGGGTACTTCCAACGTTAGTGGGGAAGGTGGCTTATTGAGGAACGATGATGTCACGAAGGGACGTGTGAAAGAAAATAAAAATCATGTGCCCATCTCATACATACCCTGAACGAAATTTCTGATTAATTAAAAACTCAAATACAAAAAATATAATTTAAAAAGCTTCAAACTGATTTCAGGAGATATTGCAGGATAGCATTGGTCCCTAAAAATCTTACTTTGGAAAACTTCAAATCGACACAGCAGCCCAGAAGCAGCTTGTGGGGCTCCCGTTACCTGCGCTCCGGCCTCTGGAGGCCTCGTTAGCCACCGTCCCTCTTGCTCCGACGGTCCCCACTGGCGAGGACTGCGGTTCCAATTGTTCTGGTTCCGGCTTCTGGCACACAGGCCCCCAACAGCACTGGACAGAAGCAGCAGAAAGTCGTGTTTCTCTGCACAAGCGCCGATGGGGGATGGGGGCTTACAACGTGTATGAAGCCCGGAGGCCCAGCACGGAGTTAGAGGAAGTCCTCTACCGCGGCCGGCGGAAGGTGACTGTTGACGGGGTGCCCAGCGCTCTGCAGGCTGCCGGAGCCTCTGCAGCCCCAGGGAGCCTCTGCACGGCCCCGGGGAGCCCCGGGGAGCCTCTGCACGGCCGACGGTGCTGGCGGGCGGTCAGCCTCCCCCGCGGGCAGAGCTCGGCGGCCCCGGGCCACCCTGGCTGCCACTGCCCGGGCTTGGCACGCAGAGCCGTGCGAGGGCACACGGACGGTTGGCATCCACAGGCACGTGTGGCCACTGCCGGGGCAGTGACCGAGAGTCGGGGGAGCGCTCGGCCCGTCGGGGGACACGCTGGGCGGGTGATTGCACCCGGAGTGCAGTGGCCGCGTGACTGCTTGGGATGGCCTGAGGGCTCCCGGAGTCGGTTTGTCGTTGGGAGAGCAGGATGGTGGCCACAGTCCTGGGCACCGGGAGTCTGGAGCCGGGCGGAGGAGGGGCCAGCTCACCTCTGGTCAGCGGCACCTGGGGCGCACGCGGGCTGCGCTGTCACCCCGCGCTGGCTGGGGCACTTCAGGGCGCGGCCGTCCGGCCCTTGGGTCCCTGCGTGACAGCAGCAAGCGCCCCGGCACACCCTGGACGTCGTGGGGAGCTGTCATCAGCACCGGGGTCCGGAGGCACTCGTCCTGCTCAGGCCTAGTCGGGCGACACAAAGGGGGGGCGTAGAGAGACCCTGGAAAGGGGGTGTCCGTGGGGGAGCAGCACCATTCCGTCCTGCTTCTGTAGAAGCACGAGGGTGGGCATGGCTGTGCCAGCTGCCCCGGGGTGGTCCTGCAGTGCCCGTGGCAGTTTTTTCTCTGATGTCTTTCTCTGGCATCACAGTTTTCAGCAACTGCAAATTATTTATCCCCTCAAGAAAAAAACCCCACGGAAGCCGTATCCAGTTGTGTGATGGACGTGGTGGGTATGAGGCCCCCCCTCGTGAGTGGGCGATCGGGGAGAGGGCTCTGGCGTGGCCGTGTCGGGGGCGTGAGGTGCAGGGAAGCCTGCCGGGGGGCGGACAGCGCGGTGGGAGAGGGCCGCCAGACGGACGCGCGAGGCTTGTGGGTTCCCCCCCTGCGCTGCGGGGGTCTTCCGTGCTTCCGTGGGTGGGGTCCTAACCTGTTGACTGTATTGATCCCGTCTCTGTCCCTGGGTGTGGTCATCGTTCCTTTATTTAAAAAACTGACCCTGTTCACAGAGGTCAGGAATTTACCCGAAATTGTAACACCATGGCTCGTCCAGGAACCGTCCCAAGGGTCATGGCGCTGCTTTCTCTGTTTGTCGGCAGCACGCAGCTCGGTCCTCTTGGTCTGCCCTCGTCTGCCCCTCAGTGGGCTCCTGGGTGCTCACCCGCCCTGACCTCGGTGGGCTGTGAGCGCGCGTTCGGGACGGGACTGCTTCCGCCGCCTCTGGAGACCCCCGCCCGCCCTGAGCTAGTGGCTTCTCTGTGGCCTTCCTCTCAGGCAGGCGCCACAGCTCGTGGTCACTCGGAGGTGGCGATGGGGTCGTCCCGGGGACTCGTGTTGGGGCCCAGCTGGAGCTGTGGGCTCCGTGGCTCCGTGTGGCCCTGGGGCCCCTCTGCCCGGGCCGGGTCTAGAGCAGGTTCCCTGAGGCCGGGGACGGGCTGGCCGGCCGGCAGCACGGGCGTGTCCGAGGCGGTGGGAGGGGTGTGGGGCCAGCACCTGGGCTCGCAGACAAGGCAGGGCGGGCGCTGGGATGGGCGTTCCTGAGAATGACGCTGCGTTTGTCCTTTCTCTTCCTAGTGTGTGTTTTAATAGAAAACTTGTCCCTTTCCAAGATGCCTTTTAGAGGTGATGTCACAATTGGTAAGTGCTTTTCTTCTTCTGTAGACTCGCATTGTCATTTCCTCCCAGAACGGTTTCAAATTAAACAGTAAAAATGAACCAGGTAGGACAGACAACCCGTTGTAAATAATGAGCCTCCCCGCCACACTCCTCCTCTGAAAGAGAGTCTCTCCTTGTCTTCCGAGAGGTCAGGCTCCTTCCTCGGAGCTCCGGAGGCAGCCGCCCCCGTGCCAGGCGGTGTCACCCTGACAGACACATGGTGCAGGCCTGCAGGACCCGGGGTGCAGGCAGGACTGGTGAGGACCCGCTTATGTGGGGCAGCGGCCCAAGCCCTCCGCCTCCCACAGCACGCGGCCACAGGGAGGCGGGATGCTGTCCCCCGGCCGACTTTATTCTGTGCTTTTGTGGGCCAAGGAGTTCTGGGACCAGGAAAACAAAACAAAAAAAAGGAATAGGAAAAATTCAGCGTTCTTTGCTCAGTTTGGGATCTAATTGAGTTAAATATTTAGGATTTTATTGGTGGGAGCCCAGGGGCATTGTTTGAGAGAGAGGTGCTTCCGGAAGTGTCCCCCTGAAGCTTGTGGTGTCAAAGGAGCAAAAATTTCTCCTGGTCACAGTCTAACATTTCCGTAGCTAAAAGAAGGCTTTCTCTCCCCGAATGGAGAGGGCCCTTGGATTTTTGTGTAACCCGCATAACATTTATCTTTGATTTTCTCCAGATTCATCTTGAAGGTTACCCACTTTAAGAGGCAGAGAATCTGTTGTTTTAATTTCATTTCCATGTTCTTAATCGGGTAAGTGAATGTCTTTTGTTCCTTTGGCAGACGGTTGGCTGTGGCTGATAAATGATACGTTGAGAAATCTCCATCTTATTTCAAGTCATTCGAGACAACAGATCAAGGTATGGTCAGCAAGGTGTTTCTGGTTACTGCATCGTATAGAAAGTGACATTTGGGGCGCCTGGGGGTTCAGTTGGTCGTCCAACTCTCGATTTAGCTCAGGTCATGATCTCAGGCTCTTGGGGTTGAGCCCCATGCCCTGCACTCAGCGGAGAGTCTGCTCAAGGTTCCTTCTCTCTTCCTCCTCTGCTGCCCCTTCCCCTGCTCGTGCACGTGTTCTCTCTTTCTCTGAAGTGAGTAAATAAATCTAAAAAAAAGTGACATTAATCTTTTTTTTTAGTGTTTGTTTCAAAGGACTGTGTTATGAGTGCCCCCCCCTTTTTAAAGAGATTTTATTTATTTGACAGAGATCACAAGTAGACAGAGAGGCAGGCAGAGAGAGGGGGAAGCAGGCTCCCCGCCGAGCAGAGAGCCCGATGTGGGGCTCAATCCCAGGACCCCGAGATCATGCCCTGAGCGGAAGGCAGAGGCTTTAACCCACTGAGCCACCCAGGAGCCCCTATGAATCCCTTTTAAATAGGAATGTGATCATTGATAAATGCCATAATTGTATTAGGAATTCTAGATGGTATAATCTATGTAATTTATAATCAGGAAAACTAATGCAGCCAGTGACGACCAGAATATCATTTAAATTTTATGTGACAGTTTCTGGTTTAATTAGATTCAGCTTCTGAACATCTCTCCTGGATGTCCCTAGTGATTATTGATGCAGCCAGGGGTTCTGCATACCGCCACGTTGTAGAGTGGTGGGTTGGAGACTCTGCCCTGACGCTGGCCTGCAGGCGGGAGCCACGGTCCAGTGTCCTTGCCTGGGGGCACACGCTGCCTTGAGCGAGGACACGGTGTGTACGTCCAGTGGCCGATGTGCTCTCCTGTCCTTCTCCTGTCCTTCGACGGGTGACTGGCCTGGTGGGGCTGTGACGGGGGCCTCGAGCGGGTGTTGAGGGGGAGGAATGCAAGTCCGTGTTGGTTTCCCATGGGATTGATTCTCCAGCTGCTTGTGTATGCTGCTTATTATTTTTTTTAAAGGAACTTTATCATTCTGTAGAATCTAAGTACAGTTTTACTCATTGAATCTGAACGTTTCATGGTCAGGTCTCCAAATTTCCTTGTAAGAACATTCCCGTAATTGATTCCCAGCAGCAGGGATTGTGGTAGTTTGCATAGGCGACATCTCGGTGTGACGCTGCCTTGTGTGGCCCGTCCCTGAGCCAGTGGCCCCCTCCCTGTGCAGCCTCTGACCTTTCTCTCCAGGACTGGGCTTGGCAGCCTGATCTGGGGAAGCAGGGGAAAGAACATAGGAGTCCAGCAGTCGCCCTTTGCTGTCTGTCTGACCCTGAGAGGCTGACCTTGAGCTCAGGTTCCTCCTCTCAGCAGTAGACGTGTCTGGTGGCCGAGGGAGGGGGGTCCGGGGGGCCTGCGGCTGCTGCCATATCAGCTCCCACTCTGCTCCCCCGACGCTGGCCCCACACCTCCGCTCTAAATGAGGCCTGTATGCTACTTCTATGTGTACAACACACACTTTGCCCTTCACGGATTCTGCTGGGAAAGAAAAAAATGGGCCTTTTTATTATCAACTGTTTTATTAGAAGACATTTACATCGAATGGAAGAAATATTTTCCATGCAGATTAGTTGCAGGGGCGCCTGGGTGGCTCAGTGGGTTACAGCCTCTGCAGGTCATGATTTCAGGGTCCTGGGATCGAGCCCCGCATCGGGCTCCCTGCTCAGCGGGGAGCCTGCTTCCCCCTCTCTCTCTGCCTGCGTCTCTGCCTGCTTGTGATCTCTCTCCCTCTGTCAGATAAATAAATATAATTTTTAAAAAACAAAACAACAGGGCGCCTGGGTGGCTCGGTTGAGCAGCTGCCTTCGGCTCAGGTCATGGTCCCGGAGTTTCGGGATCGAGTCCCATGTCGGACTCCCGGCTCTGCGGGAAGTCTGCTTCTCCCTCTGACTTTCTCCCCTCTCATTCTCAGTCTCTCGCTCTCTAATAAATAAATAAATAAATCTTTAAAAACAAACAAAACAACAACAGCGAAAAGGTTATTAGTTGCAGAGAATATTGATGCTGTAACTATATCTGACGGGGATCAGCAGACAGGCTGGAAAGGAGTATATGATTCAGTTTCTGTTTGTTTCAAACTTAATCACTGGCCTGACGGCAGAATGGCCCGATAGCTGGGGCGCCCGAGAGGCTGGTCGGTGTGCTCACGACCCGCTCTGTTCCAGGAAGCAGCCGTCTCGGCCCTGGCTGCTCTCTGCAGCGAGTACTACGCCCTGGAGACTGGGGAGGCGGATCCCGCTAGGCAGGGTGAGTGGGCCGCGGGGGCTTCCGGCAGGGACCCGTGCGGAGTCTGGGTTTCGGAGCACCGCCTCCTGCCGCAGGTGGACAGGGCGTGGGGGGCAGAGGCCCGAGCTGGGCGTTGGGCACAGATGGGGACGGGGGACGGGCCTGCTGTTCTCGGACCCGCCAGGTTTGTGTAGCTGCCGGAGGTGTTCGTCCCACTTGGACTCCAGGCAGGTGCTTGTTCCCTGAGTGGGCGGGAAGCATGGTGCTCACCGCGCAGGGCCGTGCTTCTGTCCGCGGCGCTTGCCCGGGTGCCGTTTCCAGCCGACCCCTCCACTCTGCTTTGGAGGTTCGCACTGGGCGTGGACGGAGCGCCTTCCTTATCTGGCCTCCGAGGGGCCTCCTGTTTCCTGTTCTGGTTGTTCCTGTGTTTCCCTTGGCTCCTTCCTCTTCTTTCGGGTCCTCGATTCCGGGGTCGCATCGGCTCAGGGGGTCTGCCTATGTGTCCAGGCACGTTCTGCCCCCCGTCTCCGATGCTGTCGGTGACTTCTTTAGGGTTTCCATACGCACAGCCACGTTTCCTGGCACGGGTCCTTGGCGTGTGTGTGCACTTTGCCCTTTGTAGCTCACAGAAGCCTTGCTGCACAGCATTGCCTCGGTTGGGTTTTCTGGAACCCCCTCGTGGTGGTTCGTTCGACCCATGACGAGTCTGCATCGCGAAGCTTCGCGTCCACCAGCTTGGGGCCCGGCACGTTCTCGCGCCTGACGGTCACTCAGACACATACGAAACGCTCTTAGTTTACGTGGTAAAAATCATGGGTACAATAGTCTACATCTACTTTCTGTGATTTTATTTCAAAAATAAGAAAATATTCTGTAATGTGATCTTCTGATAGACTTGCCAAATTTACGACGACTTTCCCTTGACCATAGGCAGTGTCGCATAAAGAGGTCGTGACATCATTTTTATTTAGTCTGTTTTTGAAAACGGGGATGGTGAGGTCACGTTTCATTTTCTGCCTGAGAAGGGAAGGCGACGTCACTGTGCCCGCGGGAAGAGCGAGCGCTGTGTCCCCTCCGGTGCGCAGAGACCCCAGTCGGCAGAGGTGGCTGCGCTGGGGGGTGCGCCCGCGCTCCTTTGTTGTCCTGACGGGGGCCCTTGAGGTTTCTGTGCACATGTTGACACCCAAGCGTGAGGACCAGACTTGGTCACGGTGGTCAGACGGGTTGGGGTGCAGCCTCCTGGCCCCTCCTGGGCCGCACTGGTCGAGGACAGCCCTGCAGCCCCGCTGCCCTTCCCACCCCGACTGTCCCTCGAGTCTGCCCCGCACCCTCTGGTCCTGTCCGTTTCTTCCCTGATGACGGCCTTCCCGTCCCGGGCGCGTGTGTGTGTCCGTGCGCAGTGTGCTGCCCGCCCGACCGGCTGCTCCTGCCCCCTCGGGCCCCCCTGCGGAGGCTGGCGAAGGGGAGCGCAGCTGGCATTCTTCGCCCTTCTGGGCTTGGTTCTCCTCAGGGTGAAATCATGTGTTCAAATTGCCTGTAAAAACCTCCAGAGCCCGTACTAAAACTTGTGAAATCCGTTTTGATCGGAGCCCCTTGGAAGATACACCTGCTTCAGTAGCCGGCGCACTTCCCCCCTTTCTCTGGCTGCCGACTCGCGCGATTCTGAGATGTCGCAGGGAGTGCGCGGCGTGCGGGAAGGCAGGCAGCGGCCCTTCTGTCACGCCCTTTCAGAGGAGCTGATCCGGCGGTACCTGGCGGACCTGCGGAGTCCGGAGGAGGCGGCTCGCTGCGGCTTCTCGCTGGCGCTGGGCGCCCTCCCGCGCTTCCTCCTGAAGGGCAGGCTGCAGCAGGTGACGCGCCCGCACCCCGGGGAAGTGGCCTGTCGCGCGGGAGCCTGGGGCGGAGGGGTCAGACCTCGGGTCCACGCCTGTCCGGGCGCGTGGCCGTGAGGAAGGGAACGGGTGCTCCCGAGGGCGCCTGGTGGACACTGTCACGTGACAGGAGGGACTTGGAGGGGCCGAGTGCCAGTGTGACGGAGGGAAGCTGTCGCTGCCTGTGTGGAAGCACGCTCCTGCCTTTACGTGGCCGTGGTGTGTCCCCTTCCTCCTGCCCGGACGTCCCAGGGTCAGCGGCACTGGGCCATGGGACAGAAAGGGCGCGGCTGCTGTTGGGGATGCCCCGCGGAGATGACCTGGGGGCCACAGGCGCCCTCGGCCACGTGTCCTCCTGCCTGCAGCAGGGCGCGGGGCCAGCCAGGTGTGTGTTCCATTGAGGACGTGTTGCTGCTTTTTAGGTGCTGGCGGGCCTGGAAGCTGTGACCGTCATCTGTCCTGAGGACGTGAGCTTCGCTGAGTCCAGGCGGGATGCCTTGAAGGCGATCTCGAGGTGGGTCTCCGGGCTGTTCTCCCAGGCCTTGGTCTCCCAGGGCCGGCGGCCAGCCCCTGAGGGTGGTCCCTGCCGGTGTGGGCCAGAGCCCAGTCTCACGCAAGGAATCGACTTTGAAGCAAGTGTATCTTTTTACTTTCTCGTTTCTTCTCTTTTCAAAGAATTGTCAAAGGGTATTTCCAACTCAGAGGCTCATTGACCCTTTATTCGTTGTCACTGTAGTGAGTCTCAGACTTCTTTGCTTTAGGAACAGCAGCCCACCCCGAGAACTGGGGCGTGAACCTTCGCTCAAGTCTGGAAGTGCCATGTGGAGCGGCCCGTGGTGTCGGCCACATAGCATGCACGCCAGGACACGCTTTCCTTTTTCTGTCCCCACCCGTGCCCTGCTTCTGCTCTGTGGAGACACCACCCCTTTCTGCCAGGACGGAGGGCGGGAAGGGCCAGCACCGGTGGCCTCCTGCACACGTTTTAAGCTTCAGACGCTAGGAAACGTGATTTTGGGGAAAAGCGTCACTCAGCATGTGTCCCCGTGGAGGGAACTCTGGAATTCCGAATCTGCCTCTGAGGTTGTCGGCCTGTTCCAGCCATCTGGCGAAGGTGACGGAGAGATGTGGTTCACAGACACTTGCCGTGTTTCACGCATTTTTAACAATTTCAGGGTTTGCCAGACGGTTGGCGTGAGAGCAGGAGGGGCCCCAGACGAAGTTGTGTGTGAAGAGAACGTCTCCCAGATTTACCGCACGCTGCTGGGCTGTCTGCGCGACTACACCACTGACAGCCGTGGGGACGTGGGCGCGTGGTAAGGTGGCAGGCGGTCTTTTGCTCTTGGTCCTTGAGCTGCGCTGTCCTCCCTGGGCCTGTGTTCCTGGGATGGCAGAGCATCCTTGGGCCTGGCTTGTGGTTGTGTTCCACTCTTCTCTGGAAAATACTAAATTCTGAAACACAGACATTTGTCAGTCCCTCGTCCCAGCCCCCATGGTTGGCTTTCCAGTTCTTCTGAGAGAGTTGAAGCAAACAAAGGCCCCGATGTAGCCGTTTAGGGCAAGAAGGGGGCCAGGCCACTTTGGAGGGGGAGGAAGGAGATGGGCACTTCTCTGGGGACTCGGCTGCACAGTGAACTGTGGCCCCTTCTGATGGGAGACCAGGCGCCCTGATGTCAGTCTTGGGAGAAACCATGGCTTGACTGTTCTCGCAAGGACACCCCTCGATGGTTTGCTGTCACCCCAGTCACGACGAGGCTGTGCCCGGGGCGCAAGGTTTGCTTGTGTGTCATTTCTTTGTTCTTGCGTCGGCAGCTGTTGCCTTTCCAAGATTTCGATTTACTGTAAATAGCGGACCCGCTTACCCCCTTTTATTGGAGGAGCTGAGCACTACTCTTCCGACTTCTGTCCTTTGCTCTGGACGCGCTGGGGTGGGCGTCGTCTTCCCTCTTTTCCAACGGAAGCAGAAGCTGAGCTTTACGTGAGGCCTTGAAAGAGAGAAAAAAGAAATGCACGTGTTCTTCCATATGTGGCAAGTTTTTGGCCCCATTTCTTTCAATCTTCTCTGCCCCACCCCCTCCTGGACACCCGCCCGCCTGTGGGGCCCGCCCCTGTCCGCCAGCCCTGGGGCTCTACTCATTTTTTTTTCCAGTTTTTTTCCTCTTCTTCTGTTGTGTAAATTCTAGTTTAGGTTCGCGTCCACCGGCTCTCCCCTGTGTTACCTGTACGCCGCCCTCAGGGTCCGCGGAGGAAGCTCTGATCCCATGTTCTTGTCCCAGTACAGTTCCCATCGGGGACTTTCCCCCACGCTCTGCGTCCGCTGGCCTTCCCGCCTTTTCCTCCGTGATAAGGATGTTCTCTCCCCTCCCTGGCTTGCTTTCCTTCCCTTCTACTCTGCCCCAGATGGTGCTGGGGACCCGGCCGCGTGGGGCCCTGATGGCCTTGGTGTGTCCTTGTGGACGCGGGCAGTGCTCCTCAGTGGGAGCACCGGGGCCCTTGAGGGGCGCCCCCGAGTCCTTGGAGAGTCTGCCCTGACAGCCGCCTGAGCTTCCCTGTCCCGTGGGACGCAGGCTCGGGGGCTGCACCCGTCGGGGTCTGTGTCCGTCAGTGCTGAGGGTTCGGGGCCCAGCCTGGGCTCAGTCGTTCTCCTTGGTTCTTTGTGGAGCATGTGGTATTGGAGTGGATCCTGGCTCCGGGAGGTTTGCTGTGGGGACAGGTTCCCTCCTCCTGGGGAGGGTGCCGATGGCGGCCAGTGGCCAGTGGTCGCCACCTCGCCTGATGTGGGCAGCCCTCCTGCTCGGGCGTGGGGTCCCCCTGTGCTCTCGGGGGCTCTGGTTGTCCCAACGCCTTACAGTTCAAGCCAGAAGGACGGTGGGTTTTCCCGGGTCCCTCAGCAGCACAGACGCTGAACCCCGTGAGGAGGAAGCGTGGGTGGGCCTGTGCCCGCGGGGGTTGGTGGGAGTGTCCCTACCAGAGGCCTGCGTGCATGTGGGTGTGACCCACCGACCTCCCATCCTTTTTCAGAGATTGTCACTCTCTGTGGAAAGTCTCTAGTTACTTATTTTTCCCCGTGTTCCGTCAGCGTGTTCCTCACAGTTGGTTAACGACTCTGCGTGTTTGTTCCGGGATCCGTGGCGGCCCCAGGTCTGCTTCTGTCATCTCCTGTATGTTAGCACTTGGTCTTTTTGTTTGTTTTTAACCCATTCCTTGTGGCACTCACGAAATCCAGAAGTTGTACGTTCAGAACCGCGGAGGCTGTGGGCGTGTGCGTCCTCGCAGGGACCACGAAGTCAGGCCTGCAGTGTGGGTGCAGGTCGCCCGACGCGGTCACTGTGGGGTCGGGCCGTGCGCCACCTGTGTCCACAGTCCCGCCCGAGGGGCCTCCCAGCTGCCATGTCCGGCCCCTGGGGCCCTGGCCCGTGTCTGCCCCGTCAAGAACGGGTGAGGCCCCGAGGGCATGTGTGCGGCCTCCCCCACCTCTCCTGTGGGTGCTGTGCCCGCCAACACGGGGCCACGAGGTCCTCCTGTCGCCCCCACCCTGCCCAGCCGTGGTGCCCGCAGACGGGCAGGCAAATGTGTCAGGTCTTGGGCGGCCTCTGGTTGGCGGCCCTGCCCTGGGGACAGCCCACCCTGCTCCCCGCGTCTGTCCCGTGCCTCCAGCACCCCCACACCTGTGTGGGCCGGGGCCTCCATCTGTCTGTCAGCGGGATGGCCGATGCCTGGCCTGTGGTCCCTGCTGCCCGGCTGTGTCCCCGGTCTGAGGGGTGCTTTCACCCTGGGTCAGCCAGTCACGCCGTGGGCTCCGGTTTTCACACTGTGGAAGCTTCGTGTTCTTCCGTGTGCACGAGCGTGCCGTGAGTCTGCTGGATGGGCCGACGTCCCCGTCCGGAAGGGCGGTGGCAGTGGCAGACGTGAGCTGTCCTGCGTGCGTCAGCCCCTCAGTCTCTCTGCCAGCTGAGAGCTTTGCAGACGGGGCCGTGAGCCTGTGGCAGGGTTGTGGGCCACACGCAGTCCGTGTGCACCTGGGCCTGGGCTCGGCCTGCCCGTCGGACGCGCGTCCTCACCAGCCGAGCAGGAGGAAGGGCCCTTGCTCCCCGCGTGTCCTGCGCCTGGTGGCGTTTCCTCCCGAAGTGACAGTCTCTGGGACTCGCGGCTGAGGGGTTCTGAGCCTCCCGAGTGTGGCTGGCGGCTCACACGGCCCCCGGGGCTCTTCACCGCCTGCTT
>JAPYYJ010002322.1:0-12984 GCA_028533885.1 Nasua narica | reverse complement strand
CACTATAAAGATCCAAGAACTCCTGCTTACCAGCGTCTCCAGAGCTGCTGTATTAGTTACTACTCTGTCCATCCCCTATACAAACTAGCCCGAGTGAGTCCTGGATTCTGACAAGAGACGGAACTATATGAAGTATCCCATTACAGGGAAGGAGCAGAGAGAGGCTAGACAAAAAACACAGACTTAGCCTGTCTTTGGCCAAGAAGAATGCCATAGATATTAAATACACTATCGCTTCTCGGCCTTTTGGCTAAGATCAAGTGATATTAAATACACTTTACCGCTTGATGAATTTCTACTAATGTATTTAGAATTTTTAGAATTTCTAAATTCTAAAAATTTAGATTTCTATTTATTCTAAAATAGAAATTTCTAAATATTCTAAATTCCTAAGATTTAGAATATTTAGAATTTCTACTTATGTAGAGTGAATCTTTCTGGCACGTTTTCTTCTTTTCTCTGCCTGCAAGAAACTGAGACTCCTTATGCTGACATTAATTTGTCACACCACCTATTTGTGTTTATTGAAAAAATAATTATAACAGAACAATTTTTATCCATTGATAAAAATAAAACCACAATTCCTGATAATAAATTAATACCTGGAAGAACTTTCAATTCGGCTTCATCGCTGTACTTTGGAGGCCCACCGCTTTCAACTATACAGCGATAAAGTCCCCCATCTCCTTCGGTAGCGTTGCTGATAACCAGTGCTCCACTTGGAAGTTTGATAACTCTATCATCCAGAAGAAGAGGCTGTCTGTTCTGTTCCCACCTCACGAATGGGACCACATCTACATTAACTTCACAATTCAGAATTGCACTGTTCCCAGCATAAACTGAAGAAGGTTCTGGTTGGCTGGCAAATCTTGGAAGACCTGGACAATAAAGGAAAAGAAGAAGTAAAATGCAGTTAAATGTTACTTTAAGACGTACTCATGGGCATCAGGAGGAAGTCAGCCCATGTGGTCGTTGCGTAAGGTCAAGAAGAAGGTCCATGGGTCAGGAAACTGGCCACGACAGAGATGCCGGTCAATTAAGCAAATGTACCAGGGATAACTGGGTCATATTGCCCATAGTTGGAGAAGCAAGGTACAAATATGGAAAAGCAGAAGGGTAGAAGAAAGCCCGTGGTATTGGTAGAACTGAGGCATCAGTATAAACTTACAGTTTTATATAATGACACAAATAGACTATAAATGTATATGTGTAAAATATATATGTATATTTCATACACAGTCATTACAGACATATATACATATACTTATATAAATCTCCTGGCTCTGTCCAGAGAGAGTCCAAAATCAATGCCATTTGCAATATGGACATATCAAAAGGACACAGAAGTCAGACTGAAGGGAGTTTCCTCTGGCTAAATCTGGGATAATGATAATTCATGCAGAAAAAAATGAATGGATGCTAAACTCGAGGGTGAAAGTTGGATGAGGAATAGGATATAGAGCCTCAAATAAGCTCTTCCCAAAATACTTATTACTAATCAACAAGAGTACAAAATATTTAACTCTACAGCAGAGAAACAGCACCGACCATATTAACAAAGGTAATAACGTTTAACATCACCAATAAACAAAACATCAGACACTTCCTGATATCATGCACCAAGAACATAGCAACTCTTACTTCTGTGATATTCCTTCCCAAAACGCAAACCTGAACCCATTCATAGGGGAAAATCAGAAAACAAAAAATGAAACAAGGATAAACTAAAGAATGGTTTGAGATGAAAAGAGCCTCAACGACTAAATACAACATGTAATCCTGGACCAGAAAGGAGTAGCAGAGGGACAAGGTTTCTGCTTTTGTTTTTTTGCTATTAAGAACTTTATTAAGACATCCAATAAAATCAGGATGATATCTATGGCAATAGTGTATTAAGACTAATTTCCTAAAATTGATGGATTGTTATTTAGGAGAGTATCTTTGTTTTTAGGAAATATACACAGAAGTATTTAGGTGGGGGTAATGCGTCCAACTTACCCATAATAACTCAAAAAAAAAAAAAAAACAGATTTGGGTATGTTTGTGGGAGGTTATAAGGCAGACATAGTAAAATGTTAACAATTGGGTAAACTGAGTGAAGAGTATATGGGATTTCTTGGTTTTATTCTTGCAATGATTATATGAGTTTGAAATTATTGCAAAATAAAATATTAACAAAACTGTAGATGCCACAGAATGCAGTGGTTAGGAGCCTAAGTCCTGGAGTCACATAACCTGAATGAGAATTCCAACTCCAACACCTCATGGCTGTGTGACAACAGCAAGTTACTTAACTTTGAAGCCTCAGTTTCTCCATCACTAAAGTGAGAACAATAAGAGGCCTCTTAGGGTGTTAAAACGGTTAATAATTAACATAAATACTTCATATATAGCATATTGCCTGGCACATAAAAACTCAAATAGAAGGGGTGCCTGGGTGGCACAATCGGGTAAGCCTCTGACTCTTGGTTTTGGCTCAGGTCACGATCTCAGGGTCTTGGGATAAAGCCCCATGACGAGGTCCACAGTCAGTGTAGAGTTGGCTTGAGATTCTCTCTCCCTCTCTGCCCCTTCTGCTCACCCTCTCTTTCTCTCTCTCTAAAATAAATAAATAAATCTGGAAATAAAAATACTCAAATAGCAGCTGTTATTATTATTAACAGTAATAACTAAAAAGTGACCCTGAGATGTGGAGAACAGAACAAAATGTTTCTTCGAAGACTAACAAACATAGTAAATTATGAGAAACAGTTCCAGGTTTTGTAGTTTTATAATGGTGAATTAGTCCATATAGAAATAACACACAAGGGATGCTCGGGTGGCTCAGATGGTTAAGTGTCTGCCTTCAGCTCAGGTAATGATCCCACAGTCCTGGGATCGAGTCCCACGTCAGGCCCCTTGCTCAGCAGGGAGCCTGCTTCTCCTTCTGCCTGCTCCCCCCCCCTGCTTGTGTACTCTCTCTGTCTCTAACAAATAAATAAAATCTTAAAAAAAAAAAAAAAAAAGTCTTTAAAAAAACAAAAAAAGGGTGCCTGGATGGCTCAGTTGGTTAAGCAACTGCCTTCGGCTCAGGTCATGATCCCGGGGACCCACATCGAGTCCCACATCGGGCTCCCAGCTTCACGGGGAATCCGCTTCTCACTCTGACCTTCTCCCTTCTCATGCTCTCTCTCACTCTCTCTCTCTCTTTCTCAAATAAATAAATAAATAAATAAATAAAATCTTGAGGGAAAAAAAAAATAACACACAAGTTACCTAGCCTCCTTACAATTTTTTTCTCATTTTTTATATCAACGGGATTTTTGAAGGAAAGATAAAATTAGCCATATATCTACTTTACGGAAACCAAAAAATTAGAAGAATGGAATTAGCAAAGGTAAACAGAGAAACTAATAAAGTGGGGAAAAAAGGAGGCTGAAATAAAACCAAGAGCTAATTCTATTTTTAAAAAGTCAAATATTCTCCCCTCCTGAGGTCTCATGAAAATAAGTAATTTTTAAAAAATATAACCCTACAACAACATATGTAGCACTGGCAGACAAGAGATTTCTCAAAGTCTCTGACCAGGGAAAGCGGATGGAGGAACCAGTACTGACCTGTCTCAACAGAAACTGCCGCAGCTTCCTGGCCTCACAAGTAGGAGGCCAGTTTGTCCCGCTGCTTTCAGAGAATTGCAGGAGAAAAGACAGGGAGTAGGAGCAAGACACCGGCTTCTCAAGGAGAGATTAACAATGTCTGTATTTAGACCACCCAGTTCCTCCACCTTTAGGCACAAAACACTCCAGCCAGGCTACTGCCCAGGCAGTATAACAAAATTTTCTGCTGGGGAAAAATAAGTGCAGGGAAGACGACTTCTCCTATTTAATTTTATGAGCCACTACCTACTTTGTGTTCTTTCAAAAATTCCCCTTCTTACTTGACTTGGCCAGAATCAGTTTCTATTACTTGCAACCAAAGAACACTAACCAACATTCTTTTAGAATGGCAATCTGGCAGTATCTTCTTGGGGAAAAAAAATTAGTTTTATTGAGATACAATTTATATACTATAAAGTTTCTCATTGAGAATCCACAAGTCAACAGTGTTTCATATACACACAAAGTTGTGCAACCACCACCATAATCTAATTGGAGAATATTTCCATCATCCTCCAAAGAAACTGTATCACTTGCAGGCATTCCCCAGTGCCTGGATTCACCAGCCCAATCCCCTGTGCCCTTACCTTCCCTGCCCCATCCTCAGCCCTAGAAAACCACCAATCTACTTCTTGGCTCCCTACATTTGCTGCTTCTGGACATTTCACGTATATGAAGTCATCTGATGACTTCTCTCACTCAGCATCATGTCTTTCAGGTTTATCCACACTGCAGTACATATCAGAATTTCATTCCTCTTTCTTGCTGAATAACATTCCATGTATGAACAGACCACAGTTTGGTTGGCCAAACTTGATAGACTGTTTCCACTTTTTGGCTATTATGGATAATGCTGCTATAACCATTCATGTACAAATTGTTGTACAGACCCATCTTCTCATTTCTCTGGGGTTGGTACCTAGAAATGGAATTGCTCAGTCATAAGGTAACTTTATGGTTAAAATTTTGAAGAGCAGATAAACAGTTCAGTGCTCTTTTTGAAATATATACACACACAAAGTATATTCTATGATCCAGCAATTAATACAATTACTAATTCTGATAATCTTCTCTATAGAGATTTATAAAAGACTGTTCACTATACTACTGCCTTTAACATAAGACAATTTTTATTCATGTACCTGTTCATCAAAAGGGAATCTTTGGGTAAATCATAGTATATCTCTACAATTGATACTATGCAACTATTAAAAGAAATTTTATTCATTTCTTAGCTAAGATCTTATTTCCTCCTGATACTCAGGCCAAGAGTGAGTGAAATAACTCTCCTACAGAATCTTGTCTGCAGCCAAAGAATTGACTACATTGTATTATAAAACTGGCTGTTTCCTAGGACATTAGACCAAAAAATGCTTCCTGAAGGATATGAAAGTTAAAAAGAAGGATGGACAAACCCAGCCGAGTACAAAGAGAGGAAAAAGTAGAGGCCAGGTGTAACAGGCAGTGGGGAAGCCATGAGCAAAGACCAGAGACAGAGAATAAAAGGGATTTGAAACTATTCAGCACTGGCAGCGCTTAACATGTGATGAAAGTGGTCCTGCTGCTGCTGATGGAAGAGGGCAGGGACAGAGGCAGGGCGGAGTGTAAAGAAATGAAGCTGAAGGCGGCGCCTGGGTGGCTCAGTTGGTTAAGCATCCAACTCCTGATTTCAGCTCAGGTCATGATCCCAGGGTCCTGGGATGTAGCCCCACATCAGGCTCCGTGCTCAGCAGGGAATCTGCTTGAGATTCTCTCCTCTCCCCCCGCCCTTCCCCACTCCTCTCTCTCTCTCTCTCTAAAATAAATAAATCTTTTAAAAGGGAGAGGGGAAAGGAAAGGAGGGAGGGGGGAAAGGGAGGAGGAAAAGAAGAAGGGAGGAAGGGAAGGAGGGAGGGAGGGAGGGAGGGAGGAAGTCAGTCAGTCAGGAAGCTGGAGAAGTGGAGGCCAGCTCATGAAAAGGCCTAGAGGCCTGTTTAAGAGTTTAGACATCCACTTGATGTCGTCACTGAGGAGCTACTTAAGGGTGAGGAGAGAGCCTGACCACTGGGCTGGAAGAGGGAAAGAACGAGGCAGCAGACAGTGTCGGGCTCTGTGTGGTGAGGAATGGTGAGGACATGACTCAGGACCATGTACACAGGAACTAGGAAGCAGAATTCCCTGGATTTGGTGAATGGCTATGGGAGACTGCTGAAAGGAAGGAGTCACGATGAAAGCCAAGCTTAAGAACATAAATGATAAACAGCTTACCTAAGTGACACTGTAGGGGCAGTCATAATGCCAACTTATTTGTCAGCATGTTGGAGAAAGCCTGGCAAGCAGATTAGAGGAAGAAAGGAAGGGAGGGAGGGAAAGGAAAAAAGGAAGGAAAGAAGGATAAGAAGAAAGGGGGGGGAGAGAGGAAAGGCTAATTATCAAAAGTGGTGACTTTTTCCCCCTTTTCTTTTTCCATCCTCAGTCTGTGATTATAGAATAATTACAGTAGCTTCATATCACACTCAAATTCAGCTTTGAGTACCTGGTTCCAAAAAGAAAGAGAGCCATCATATTCTGAATAAATGAGCAGATACAGCCTGGAGTGAGTGGGAAATGGGGAGCTATCACCCTCCAGTGGCAATGAGATGGGAAACTACTCTGTTCCTCATGTTCTTTTTTTACATGTTAGCATTTTGCCAAGATGAATATAAATATAAGACTTAAACATAGAGCAATTTTTTACAATGTGACCCTTAACAATAGCTACTTCATCAAGGAAAGAAACACTGACCCGAGGATACCAGTGTCTACTACAGGGCAGGTGTGACTTATTCGGCTTACACTTCATTATTCTTCAAATAAAAATGCTCTAAAAAAGGAGTGAATTTTGCCTCTTTACAACTTTCTGCTCTTTAACTTAATACCCACATCCTACAGATTTTTAAATAATTAATCCAATTAAACATCATTTCCTTGGCTGGGGCATGAAAGAACCAAGATTCTGGCGACACTGCAAGTTTTACAAAGCCATACTAAGTGGTTATGCCGGGGAGGATAAAAGTTGGCAATCAAAGGGAATCAATTTTCCTATATAGCTTCCTCTGTCATTTCCAAGTTAAAAAGAAGAAAAGAACGGGTTTAATACTTCCGATTGCAACTATAAGCCGTCTAAATGACAGAAAGCGGAAAAGAGCTACAGTTTACTCCCTACGGCACCGAGCAAGTCTTAGCATAATGCTGTGCACCTAGCAGATGCTCAACTGGTCCTTGTTATCGGAGGAGATTTCTTGTTACCAGTTAAATGAAAACTCTAGGATAACACTGCTTTTTATCAAGATATACCTTTTATTAAAATTTAAAAATACAAAAAAATTACTTTTAAAAAACTTACCTGCTACCGTGAGCTTGGCCGTTCTGCTGACAATGGTCCCAAGACTCTCCACAGTGGCCACACACTGATAATAACCTTCATCAGGTTTATTGTGTTTGGAATGCACCACATTGCTGATAAATAAAGACCCGTCTGAGAGAAGCTGGCGTCGGTCATCTGATACTAAGTTTAAAAAAGTTCCATCTTTTTTCCATTCGATTTTTGGAGAGGGTTCAGAATATGCTGAACAGTTCAATATAACAGAAGCGCCTCTAACTGAGAGCGTATCCACTGGCTCCACCAGAAAATAAAATGGAGTGAATGTTCGAACGCTGGATCCTACAAAAACAAAAAGAACACAGTTAAGCAAAGCTTTCCTCTTCTATTTCTGTAAGAAAATCTAATTTGTTTAAAAGTTACTGTTAAATAATTATGTCTGGATATGATACATAATAAGTCATTTCACTATGGGTATCAAATAAATAAAATTTCTTTTACTAGGAAAATAAAAATATGACCCATTTAAAAGAAGATGAAAAAAAAAAGGACCCTGCCAGATGAGATAACCCAACTTTGTTAGATTACATAAATATCTAATAACAGTTTTATTTCAAACCCTACAATGGGATTTATAAATATGTAAAGTTACTTTATTCAAAGTGAAATTTTCTA
Organism: Nasua narica; assembly: GCA_028533885.1. NCBI lineage: Eukaryota > Metazoa > Chordata > Mammalia > Carnivora > Procyonidae > Nasua > Nasua narica. The sequence goes on along the minus strand of JAPYYJ010002322.1, from coordinate 5,334 downwards.
AGAAACAAAGGAAGCACAAAATTGAAGTGATTCTTTGTTGTTAATAAGGTATGTTTACTAGCTATATTTGTTTCATAAATTCACCATAAATAAACTTTATCCATTGTTCTAGTGGACTACTCATCCTATTGACCTAGCAATCTTGGGCATAGCTATCATGTTTTGCAAATATTCCTTTTTCCACTTCATTTTTATTGTAAGAAAACAAATTTTAACCACATAAAATTAAATGAAATGTTATACTTAAAAAGATTTTTATTCCAAGATCATAAAAAATTTCGGCTTTTTGTCCTTCCACGATTTCATTTTATACATTTAATTTTCATCTCTAACTCATTTTTTAAGGGAGCTCACACCCCTGAGATCAAGAGTCAGACACAACCAACTGAATCACCCAGGTGCCCCTAGAATTCATTTTGATGTAAAGAGCACAGGAGGGATCAGTTTAATTTTTCTAAGCCCTTGGCCAGTCCCTTGAACATGAAAAGAACATAATTTTTTTTTTAATTTGATATAGGAACCTCCATACTGTTTTCCAGAGTGGCTGTATGGCTTGCATTCCCACAATAGTGTAAAAGGGTTCCCCTTTCTCCACATCCTTGCCAACATTTATTGTTTCCTGTCTTGTTAATTTTTGCCATTCTAATGGTGTGAGGTGGTATCTCATTGTGGTTTTGATTTGTATTTCCCTGATGCCTAAAAATAGAGCTACCCTATGACCCAGCAATTACACTACCAGTATTTACCCCAAAGATACAGATGTAGTGAAAAGAAGGGGCACATGTACCCCAATGTTCATAGTAGCAATGTCCACAATAGTCAAACTGTGGAAGGGGCTGAGATGTTCTTCAACAGATGAATGGATAAAGAAGATGTGGTTCATACATAGAATAGAATATTCCTCAGCCATCAGAAGGGATGAATACCTGCCATTTGCATTGACATGGATGAAACTGGAGGGGATTACGCTACGTAAAGTAAGTCAAGAAGAGCAAGACAATTATCGTATGGTTTTACTCATATGTGGAACACAAGGAATAGCGCAGAGGACCACAGGGGAAGGGAGGGAAATCTGCATGGGAGGAAATAAGAGAGGGAGACAAACCATGAGAGACTCTGGACTCCGGGAAACAAACTGAGGATTACAGAAGGGAGAGGATGGGGTAACCGGGTGATGGGTATTGAGGGCAGGTGTTGTGATGAGCACTGGGTGTTATATGCAACTAAAAGAATTGTTGAACACTACATCAAAAACTAATGATGTACTATATGTTGCTTAACTGAACATAATAAAAAAATTTTCTATAAATCTTATATTCTCAGCCAGAGAAAACTTTCCAACTCAAAGCTTTACCTCTTTTAAGGAGAGTACTAACCAACTCCCTTGCAATCAGACTATAATAAGTTCTAATCAGATTTCTTCATGTGAACAACTAGGGAGGCTTAGTCCAATAGATAAAACCAAGACAGTTTTTAAAATATATCTACACAATCCTTATCTATAATTTATTTACACTGTGACTTTAAGAATGACACTAGTGCTTTACCACATAATGAAAGACTGGTACTAAATAAATATGAAACACACTAGCAGAGGGAAGAGAATAATATTCACTTGTTTTAAATTTTTCTAACACACACAGTAAGAATCAAATTCCAAACAGACTAATCTTCCTTTCCCAAACACCACAAGGTGGGTTCCATCCCTATCTGATGATATGAAATTGATTATTTGAGTCTTAAAACTCTTGAGAATGAGCCCAGGAACTTTTCAGAAGTAACCTGAAGTGATTTGCTTCTTACTACTGTAAAAAATATTACATTAATATTATAGTAAAATAAATAAAAATATCAACTTCGGGGCCATACAAAATGATAACTAAACTAAATTACTTTTATACCATTCCTGTGTAACATTAAATCTTTATTATACCACCCAAATTAAACAATTCAGGAACTTAAGAGATAAATGTATTACACTGGCAGTCAAAATACGCAAATTATCAATTTAAAATAATTATTAATAAATTTCATTTTAAAATTTGGATGGCTTTTGTCATTTAAAAAATAAATACATAAATATTAATGTTTTACAACTTAATATTCTTTCTTTTGATTTTCTTTTTTTTTTTTTTAAGATTTTAATTATTTGAGAGAGAGAGAACGAGCCAGGGGAAGAGCAGAGGGAGAGGGAGTAGTAGACTCCCTGCTCAGTAGGGAGCCCCATGTAGGGCCCCATCCCAGCACCCTGGAATCATGGCCCGAGCCAAAGGCAGATGCTTAACCGTCCAAGCCACCCAGGCGCCCCTTACTTTCTTTCATTTTAAAAGTCCTTATCAACCAAATTGAACAAGAGCATATGCCTTCAAAATTTTTTTTTAATTATAGGAAAGTTTATAAATGCCTTTGAAAATCAAGGCCCCTCAAAATTTTACCATAAATATGCACTCTATAGTACTTAGAATACAGTATTACTTAAATATTTATGCATATCATCTTTGTATTTTATTTCCTCAGTAAACACACAGTGACCTAAGGTACTGTTCCTTTACTTAAAATCCCTCAAAGGCTTGCCACTGTCTTTTACAAACTAAATAAACTCCCTAACTGGACTTCCAGGTCACTGTGTGATCTGGCCTCTGCCTACTCTCCAGCCTTCCCCCAGCATCACCCTCCCCTCACCCTCACAGGCTTGCTGCACCCCGGTCACCCCCCACAGCTCCTGTCCACCCCTCTCCAATTGACTCCGAGTCTTCCTTCAAACTCAGCTTAAATACTACTTTCTCACAAATGCTGCCTGTCCCTGTGCCCAGACAAGATTAGTTCCACCTTGTTAAAAGCCGGCATGGTGCATAGTACCTACACAGCACTTCAAATGTTCTTCTTCTTTAAATATTTGCAATAACTTGTTTGTTAGGGCACAGCAGTTCCCAAAGTTTCTTGATTCCTGGTGCCCTTATTTTTTAAAATTTTTCACGAATTCCCTAGGTTAAAAGAAATACCTAACAGTTTTGTTTATGTAATAGTTAGGTTCAAACAAATGAATCAATATTTATGTCCTAACAAGTTAGTATCCTATTGAAGGAATAATACAGGCAAATTGAAAAGTATTTTAACTTTTAAACAACCACAACTAGTTATTTTGGGGGGGTGTGCACCAACTGGACACTGCATGAGTTCTCAAACCTTGATCAAATTGGATACTGCCATCCTCATTTCCTGTCCCATTCTGATTTTTGCATGGTACTTGGTTTTTATCCCTGTAACCACCAAAACCCAATTTCATAAACATCACAGCACTGAAATGTAGTATAGTCAAATGTTGAAACTGTAAACTACCTTCACCTAGAAGTTTGCACAGTGTCCAATAGATGCTGCTTCATTTCCTTAAAAAGCTTAAAATACTCCTGGGAGTTGTGTGGAGGTGCCCGGGGGTATCTCAGGATATAGTTTGGGAATGGATGGTATTAATCTTTAGATGATACAACCAGACAACCTCTAAGAACTTCCACTGCTTGAAGTATCAATGAGACCATAGGTTCCATTCCAATACTAGCCAATCAGTATCACTCTCTTCTATGATAAACTTTGTAAGTTTTGATGAGTCCTTAAAAAATTACGTAGAACATTGGGGAGGGTATGTGCTATGAAATGTGTAAGGCTGATGATTCACAGACCTGTACCCCTGGGGCAAATAATACATTATATGTTAATTTAAAAAATTATATAGAAGAGCAAAGAAAGCCAAGAAGAGCCAAAATAATTTAGAAGAACAAAGTAAAGAGACTGCACTCATCAGTTTTCAGTATTTATTAAGCCACTATCGCTCTGGAGTGGGGATAAACCGAGCTCCATAAGCTAGAGAGCCACAAAATAGAGCTATATATATATTTGGAAACTTAATATGCAATAGAGAATGCATTTTATATCAACTGGGGAAAAGGATGAACTACTCAGTAAGTGTTTCTAGGACAACTGGTTATCCACATGAGGGAAAAAACAAGAAGGCTCCTTACAACAGGTAATAACAGTAAACACTTAACATGTTTCTATGTATCAGAGACTGCTCTAAACATTCTCTACATGCGAACTACTCATTTAATCTCCACTACTATCTTATGATAGGTACTATTATGATTTTCATTTTAGAGGAGAAAACTAAAGCACAGAAAAGTTAAGTACCTTGTCCCAGGTCACACAGGTAGTAAGTAACAGATCCAGATAATGTGATCTTAACCACACTACACTATAATGCCACTCATATATATATACAGAAAAATACATTCCAGGCCTACAAAAAAAAAAAAACTATATAAAAGAATTTTAGGGGGTACCAAGGTGGCTCAGCTGGTTAAGCATCTGTGTTCAGCTGAAGTCATGATCCCAGGGTCCTGGGATGGAGTCCCGAGTCAGGCTCCCTGGAGTCTGCTTCTCCCTCTCCCTCTGCCCCTCCGCCCCTATACCACCGGCTTGTACTCTCTCTCTGATAGATAGATAGATAGATAGATAGATAGATAGATAGATAGATGAATAAATAAATAAATCCTTTAAAAAAGATTTTAGGAAAATACAAGGATAACCCTGGATTAAAACCTTTTAATCAAAATAGGGAACTTCAAAGTTAGAAAAGACATACGTTTCACTTCATTATATTTGAATTTAAAAAAATTTTAAGGCAAAAATAACAAGCAAAATATCACAAGACTGGGAGGAAATAGATCACACACAATAAAGAATTTAATTAATTTATTTAATTTTTAAAGATTTTATTTATTTGAGAGAGAAAATGAGAGAGAGCATGAGAGGAGAGAAGGTCAGGGGGAGAAACAGACACCCTGTGGACCTGGGAGCCCGATGCAGGACTCAATCTCGAACTCCACTATCATGACCTGAGCCAAAGGCAGTTGCCTAACCAACTAAGCCACCCAGGCACCCACAACAAAGAATTTTAAAATTCATATCATTCTATAGAAAAAAATGGATAAGGCTATGTTCCAATAAAATTTTATTCATAAAAACAAGCAGCAGGATGCATTTGAGCCATTGACTATGGTTTACTGACTTCTGCCTTAGAATATTTAGCCAGGAAAAAATAAGCAAGTCACATTTCAGCTGATCTGGAATGAACTCTGAGAAAAACGAACAATGCAGACAAGTATAAATAATGTCATGTGCATATGATTACATGAGCATTGAGAAAGTAGAAAAGTATACCAGGTTGTTACCACTGATTTAGTGGGAGGAGATGGAGAAGGTGAGTAGATAAAAATCTTCAAGTACATAGAAATAATTTCATAACAAAAATCAACTTGTGTGTCTAATCCCCTTTATAAA
>JAPYYJ010002321.1:0-12985 GCA_028533885.1 Nasua narica | reverse complement strand
CACGATTCATGCCTGTTCCAAGCCTTTGGCAATTACTTGAAAACAAACAGACAAAAACCTGAAAAGTTTCCATCTGAGGAAGTTAATAATAATAGAAATTCCACCAGGCGGAGGGAGATGCATTTAATTAGGACGTTCCAATTTAAGCATGAGGATTGCAGGTGCTTCTCTGTCCCCCTCACCCCCTGCCCAGTACCAGTTTCCATCTCGCTGTCTATGGCTGTGTCCTCTAGGGAAATTTCAGACTCCCGTCTTCTTTACTCCCTACTGCAAAACTCAACTGAACAAAGCCCACTCTCCTTTGCTCCCCATGTCTCCAAACAAAGCTGGTATCTGTAGCATGACAGTGAAACTATCCAACAAGCTCTTTTTCCTTCACGTCTACCGAGATTGTCCAAAGCTGCAAAAAAGATGTCACTTCCTCTCTTACAAGAAGAAAGAGATGGATTACCTCCAGAAAACTGAGCTTGCCTTCGGCCCTCCAATATGGACAAGACCCTCCAACAAGCGATGAGATACTCCAACTCTGTCACCACTCCAACTCTGTCACCTGTCTCTGCACGAGGGGGAGAACCATCCTTCAACTCTGGCAAGTGTAGGCGAGGAAAAAAATCATTCTCCCTCTACCTTTCTAGGTTCTTGGCGGAGAACTCCCTGCAATGAAAGAAAGAGGACTCGAACAATGGCATGGTTGTTATGCAGATTTAAGTCAGTGTCTTCACCCATGATAAGAGTTTCTAGAGAGTCACCTATCCTCACACAGAGAACTAGCTACACTTACAAGTGGAAATCTCCCTTCTAAATGTAAAAAGGTAAATTCTACTAGGTTTTTGGAGCTTTTCCTGTCCCTGTAGCTTCTCAAAAATAATCGGCTCAAGGTAATCATTATGCCAAAGAGGCATATTTTGGTGTGCCAAATTCTGCGCCCCTTCATCAATTTGGGGAGGAGGAATTTCCTCTACCCTTCAGGGTCCTTATAGCTGGACTAAAAATCAAATTGACATGAGACACAGTAACAGGAGAAAATCACATTTAGTTTGTATGTATAAGGAACCCACCCAGATTTGGAAATTCCAAAGACAGACAACAGGAGACTTATATGAGCTGAACAGAAGGATAGGGGTCTGAGGACACAAAGTAGAGCAAAATCATTAGTAGGAAGGTCACAGGAGGTGTTTGGGAAACAAAGGTTGCCCTAAGTTTCTTAGGTAAAGCGGAATGTCTTATTAGTACCTCTCCTCTTGACATAGGCTCTCCTTTCCAGTGTAAATTGAAGCAGAGGTAAAGGGCTTTTCCTGAATCTGCTTGGTTTTAACTTAAAATCATGTTCATGCCAAAGTGGCCCATCTTGAGGCAGCCTGCCATTGGCCCCTACAATAAGCAAGACAAAATATTCTAAAATATTAACCAACTTTTATAGCTCAGCCAAGGGCTAGTGTGCTAATCTGGAATAATTCCAAGCTCTCTAAAATAAAATTTTAAAAGACTTTGAAATGTAATGGATGCCCTAGCTAGGTCATCCATTCAGGTAGTCTCTTCCTTCATTGGCCTTCACCAGCCTGTCTACAAGTCTCTAAACTACAATAAACTGATAGCAATAATTCCTGTCCAAAGCACTGTGAATTGGGTCTGGTGGAGTGCAATTGGTTCTCCCCTTGCAGGTTTTGCCAGTGTGCTGTTCTTTTGATGTGTCGATTTTGGTAGGCTGCATAATGGGAAGCCAATACGAGAGTTGGTCAATTTTACATCCATTTCAAAATTTCAGTGTTTTTTTTAATCAGGTAGTAAATGTGCAAACTGATTATATGTCTTACCGACTCCCTCACTAATTAATGAAATTAAATAAACTATTTGGTACATTCTTATTGTATAGCTTACTGATCATCATGGGTTTACCTTTTTCTTTTTCTTTGAAGATTTTATTTATTTACTCGACAGAGAGAACACAGAAGTGGGGGAGCGATAGGCAGAGGGAGAGGGAGAAGCAGGCTCCCTGGTGAGCGTGCAGCCCAATGTGGGGCTCAATCCCAGGACCGTGGGATCGTGACTGAGCCAAAGGCAGGCACTTACCCGCCTGAGCCACCCAGGCGCCCACCTTTTTATTTTTCCTATATGCCTAGGCCCCCAGACACAAGGGGAGTCTGGACTTACTCATAAGCTCTCAAGTGGTTACTGCTTCTCATGAGAGAGGTTGGAAGCGGACTGGCACACGAGACTGAGCCCACCTCAGAGGTGCAGGCGTGACAGAGATGACCAACGCCTACCTGTGGACAAGCACGAAGACTCACAGTCTTCCCTAAACTCCCCACCACCTGTACGAAACAAAATCTTAAACCTCTCACCAAAGGTACAGCAGATGACATCCCCCCCCCCCCCCAGGGCCCAGACACAGATGCATTGCAGCGGGGGTCAAGGGCAGAATTACAACTTATTTCAGTTTTTACCAGGTCTTGCTTCCTTTGCAGGCAACTCACTCTTAACAAGACTGCCCCCTCTGCCACCAACCAATTGGGTTTTCCGCTCTGCTCCCACCCTCTTGAAATTCAAGATAACGTTTGATCAAGGGGCCGCACTGATTCCTGAATACAGTGGAGCTGAAGCTGTCCTCTACTAACCCGTCCGTGACAGTCAGCTTTTAACAAGTTAGAGCACGGCTTTTCATCGTGTAATTCAGGAAACCCTGTGTGGTTGCAGGAAGGAAGGGACCCCTTCAAAAAGTCTTTGGGCCAAAACCCTGTTCATAATAATTCTTGACACCGTTGCCTTCCCCTCCCCCTTTCATTCCCTCACTTGTTTGCAGGAAAGTTTTCCAGAGACTACAAGACATGTGGTATTATAACAGATTGAATGCAGAAGCCGATATGAGAATCCAGCTGTCTTTTAACAAGCTGACTAGGGAGATTTGCACAGCCACAAAACAATGGGACCCTCATCACTATTTTAAAAAAAATAGTCATTCTTAATAAAAGATGTTATTTATATTAGCATGCAAAGGGCTTATTGTATCATACGTCATTTGAATCTAATAATAAGTCAACTCTTCAAATGTTTCTTGCTTTTCGTTTCTACTTTGCTCAATAATGAATAAATGTAACCCAGATTTAGAAATGCCCTTTGAGGTCCTGAATCCTTTTTTAAAAGGCAGAGTGGTCCCCAGATTTAAAAAATGGGAAAACTGTTGAGTTGGAACATGTTGCCTCCTCCCTGCTCCCTAAAATAAAAATTTCAGAAAGGTTAAACGTGCTCCGTGAGCCGATTTGTGTTGACATGAGAATCTAATGATGAACCCTGACCCAACCTTGAGGAAGACCCATTGCCCTTTTTTGCTATGGATACTCCATCACTTCTAAATCTCAGAGACACAAATGCCACGTGGTAAAGCTTTCAGAATATTTAACTGTTTCTCTTCTGTTGTTAGAAAAGGCAGCTAAGGATGATAACGCATCAAGAGAAAAGACTAAGTGAACTGAAATGTGTCTACACTGAGGGAAAGGGGACAAGATTTTGTATATGCGTGTGTGCAGGTGCATGCATGTACCTGCGTAATAAATAAGAAGGCAATTACAGGTATAGCATTGGTAAAGCATGATATTCACTGAGTATTAGTGAGGGCAACTAATACACCTTCTCCTTTATGCAAAGATGTCCCTGCTCAAGTGGCTCTAGGTGACTTTTCTCTACAAGGACTTCTTATACTTTAATGTGCACATGAAACATGGTGGTCATGGGCAGCAGGGACAAGGTCTATGAAGTTCCTCATTGAGCAAATTTAGAATGGGGTTGAGCTGCTGCATTTTTTAGCAAATTCCCAGATGGTGCTGCTGTTGCAGTCCATGGACTAGATTTGGAGTAGGAAGATGAACACAGCCATGTGGTTCTCTGGTACATGTGGTCTTCCTGGGCTCCCAGGAAGAGAAAGTGGGGTAGATGAGCTCCTAGCCACTCTATGACCCACACAGATACTTGCACAGTCATATTTATTTGGGGCTTAAGTGTGTTAGGTATATTTATCTCGGAAAGGACATTTTGCCTAAGTTGTAAAACCTTCTGCATTTTCATGTTGGTACTTAAGGAAAATAGAGTACAATCTTGTTATACTCAATAGTATAAGGCCTGCCTCACAGGAATTCACTCAAAGTCCATAAAATTTTCCATTTTGTCCAGAAAATTCCCTCTAAAAAAGTCCATGTTTCATCCCAGTGCCAACAACTAGAGTTTTAGGTGTTTGCAAAGCAAAATAAACAAGCCAAAATGAATTTGAATGGCCACATGAGAAAATTGTCTTAATTCATATTTGTATGACTGATTAAAACATGGCTCTATTTTATAAAACATAAAAATTAAATATGAATGGTCTCTGAAGAGAGCCGTTTACATCTAATTTTTTTAAAATAAACCTTTAAATGATTTACATTTTATTTTCCTATCTAAGCACCAAACGATTTGATTAAAATTTTATCTACTTTGCTATCTGCCATTTTATGCAATTACTATCCCCTTGGATGGTTTTCTTTTTATTATTCTTTAAAGAAAAACTGCAAAGATAATACACGGATCAAGTTGAAGGATTTTACAACCAGGCAATTTTCTCGGTTTTACAACACTTCCATTTCCACAAAATTTTGAGTCAGAAAATACAAAGTTGGGTTCCGAAGGAGGGATATGCAGTGGTCGGGCAAGTATTGCATTCCAGCGCGTACGGGAATACACGCAAATAACACGCACACTTGTGGTAAATGAATGGCCTTTGAGTTGCCGACACCGTGAAGGACTTCTCCAGTTTCCTGACGTATTTATCGTAATGTGGGAACCTCATCACCAACAATGGCAGGACTGAGAGTACTGTTTTTGCATCGATATGAGGTGCTTACGGAACCTGATTTAATCAAACGGGATGAGTAATCGTACGACTTGAGATCCTTCGGTTGCCACGAAGCTTGGCATGGATGTACGTGTCCCATGAAGATAGTACTTCAGCGGAGATACCGAATATAACAAAACCTTTCGTAATTCAGCAGCTCAGCCTCATGGCAGAAAATCTACTGGCTGTGCAAAGATACAATGCGGTTTTCCAAGTCCTGAGCTGGAAAAATGTCATTGCAAAGTCGGTTGGACTCGATTGGACCAATTTTCTCCTTCAGTTGGAGGGTTTTCTTCACCTACAGGTCTGAGGATGGCAGTATTGGTAAAATGGAAGGCATTTTAGGGAACTTTTATAGAAAGGCAAATGACTAAACCATTTAACAGGAATATACTTAAGGAAGTACAGAGCCGATTCAACTTCCTTTCAATGGAAGACAATTCGGGGGTGAAATCTATCCAATTCAATGAAAGTGAGTTTCATAATGTGACCAGCATTAGAAAGAAAAACACTACTTCTCCTCTACAGTCCCTATCCTAAAAAGGAGGTTTTTTTAATCTCTTGATAATGCTTCGCATTTGTGAAAAAGAGTTACAGAGAGCTCGGATGATTCAGCCTCCTGTGAAGAAAATAAATAGGAGCAGGATGTAAATAAGAAGAAAATGCTAGGGGTGGGGGTGGGGCGCCTGGCCGGCTAAGCCAGTGGAGCCTGCAACTCTTGATCTCAGGGTTGTGAGTTCAAATCCCACGTTTGGTGCAGACTACTGAAATAAATCAAATTTAAGAATGAAAATACTGATGTTTTTTAAAAACACATCAAAGTGCCCCAACGTACAAAAACTTTAGGTGCCATTCTGTACCAGGACTTTTTTTTTCCTTTGGTAGGGCATGGACATCATGAAATATATTCTCTTACATTCCCCAAAATGTACGAGTAGATGAGTAGAGTATGCATATTCTTTTTTTTTTATTATGTTATGTAAGTCATCATATAGTATGTCATTAGTTTTTGATGCAGTGTTCTATGATTCCTTGTTTGTGTATAACACCCAGTGCTCCATGCGATATGTGTCCTCCTTAACACCCATCACCAATCCCCATCTCCCCACCCCCCTCCCCTCTAAAACCCTCAGTTTGTTTCCTGGAGTCCATAGTCTCTCATGGTTTGTCTCCCCCTCCGATATCCCCCCTTCATTTTTCCCTTCCTTCTCCTAATGTCCGCCATGCTATTCCTTATGTTCCACAAATAAGTGAATCCATATGATAATTGACTTTCTCTGCTTGACTTATTTCCCTTAGCATAATCCCCTCCAGTTCCATCCATGTCGATGCAAATGTTGGGTATTCATCTTTTCTGATGGCTGAGTAATATTCCATTGTATATGTGGACCACATCTTCTTTATCTATTCATCTGTTGAAGGACATCTTGGCTCTTTCCACAGTTTGGCGATTGTGGCCATTGCTGCTATGAAATTGGGGTGCATGTAGCCTTTCTCTTTATTACATTTGTATCTTGGAGGTAAATACCCAGTGGTGCCCTGGGTCATAGGGTAGCTCTATTCTTAACTTTTTTAGGAACCTCCACACTGTTTTCCAGGTGGTTGCACCAAGTTGCATTCCCACCAACAGTGTAAGAGGGTTCCCCTTTCTCCACGACCTCTCCAACATTTGTTGTCTCTTGCCTTGTCAATTTTTGCCGTTGTAACTGGTACTAAGGTGTTCTTGAGTGTACTTGTAACTAACTTAGGAGGCTAAGTTAGCCAACTAACTTATTTTCTTACATAAAATGGTCCTAAAAATTAATAATTCTAATATGAGAAGATCAAGGAACAACTTCTATTGTCAAAAGAGAACATTAGATCCATAAAACAAAAACCAAGCTGTCAAATATTTCTTTTAGACAAAATTGTCAATGATGCTAGTGTAGCATTTCATACTTGTTTTTCATTCTTGTCCTTTAGAATGTCACATGCAGGGGCAAACTTAAGTCCCAGAGGGACCTCAAGAAAATGCAATCCCATAACCTGCCTGAGCTTGACTCTGGATTCATCCCCAGTCAATTCTCTGGATGACTACTCAGCCCAGACAACACTTCCATGGAACCTTAGATAGAGCCTGAGCAGAGGACTCCACTGTGCGTGAATTCCTGACCCACAGAAACCGGGAGATCATAGGGGCACCTGGGTGGCTCAGTCAGTTACGCATCTGCTTTCAGCTCAGGTCATGATCCCAGAGTGCTGGGACTGAGCCTTGAGTTGGGTTCCGTGCTCAGCGGGGAGCCTGCTTTTTCCCTCTGCTCATGTGTGCTCTCTCTCTCTGTCAAATACATTTTTAAAATCTCAAAAAAAAAAAACCTAAACAAACAACCTGTGAGGTTGTTTAAATAAATAACGTGCATAAGTGCATGTTATTTTAAGTTTAAGGGAAGGCACAATCCCTGTCAGGGCACGGTGGATGGCACTGGTCCTGGAGGATTAGCAATGGTACCTGGAAGAGCATGACTGGATGCATGACTTAATCTTGTTTTTGGATGTTTCTGAAGCTGGCAAAATCTCTAAAACAAACACAATTCTAGCAGGAACTAATTCATGTTCGCTCCGGAGGTATCACTAATGAGGTGAGCACCCTCGACCTGGAAGAGAAGGGTCAGAACCCCAGTTCTACAATCTATCAGCTATGTGAATGTGTCAACCCATTGAACCTTCCTTGGTCTCAATTTCCTTATTTGGATGGTATGGATGATAGTATCTCATGGAGAGCTGATTCACTAAATAGAAAGACATCCCTGAAAGCACCTCAGGTTGTTCTCCACGTCTTAGGTATTTGATATATGTGATTTACTTCCTTTCTATCTTCTGCAGTCAACCCTTAGCTATGGTTCTCCTAAAAACAGAATGAATCTAATGTCTTCTATTCCATGCATAGTATGATTTCTATGCTTATCATTTTCATTACTCATGGAGAAAGGCAACAGAGAGTAAAGCTCCCTGATCTGAGGCAGGTTTCAGTAGCTAAATTTCTCTCTCTCTCCTTCTCTAGGTCTAATGGTCTTCCAAACTGCAAGGCACAGCATTTTGCACATATGTTAGACTTATTCATTTACTCATCTATCCAATAGATATATACTGAGGGCATCATTTACTCCAAGAATGGGAATAGACCCTGAGGATTAAAAAACATGGGAACATTACTATAATTCTTCAGAGTTTTCTGTGGTTCCAAGAGTTAAGGTTTTGTTTTGATTTTTTCTTGCTGTCTCAGCAACAAAATTCTGTAGCCTAAGGGATGAAGGTCAGACCAGAGTTGGCCAGGTTGCCACCTTGATCGAAGCATCATTCCCATTTATAAGATGAACAGTGCTTTAATAGATAAAACCTTATCTTCCTACACCTGTAGGAAGATTTAAAAGCAGATAGTTTGCATATTTTCTCAGCCTTTGCCAAATTTTTCATTGATATTCAATGACTCTACATTAGCATCACTTTGGAATAGATACTCTTAAAGATGGTACTTCTCAGCGATTATGTGTCCGCGTGACTAGTACAACATGCCTATTTCCAAGAGCTCCTTACATGGAACTCTCGATGAATTATGTGTAAATGGGCCAACTTAATGCAATTGATAGCATGGTTTGCTCAAGAATGAAAATGAGAATAATTCATTTTTTATAGATGAAAGAAGGCAGAGTCCTGCCCTCAATAAATTTACATTAAAAACAAACATTAAATATAGATGGGAGTCTAAAAAAACAAAACACTTGGCAAGATATATTTAGGGACCCTATCACTCTAAACCATTAGAAACAACAAATGTCAGACACTTGACCATGTCCTTATTCCCGTCTACTTTTGATTCTTATCAAACTCTATGGATTTCTTCACTAATTTCATTCCAATAACCATAAAACTGAGTAAACACAGAAATCATAGATCAGCTCTCTGCTAACTGAAATCATATTTTCACTAGAGGCGTTCATGTAGAGCTTAAAAGAAATTCACAATTGGCTCACATTCTCTATCCCTGAAAAATCAGAAAGGTAAATCTTCTAGTTTGGAACTCTCGGGGGCATCCCTGGGGGCTTCTAGCTGATGTTTCGCCAGCGCATTCGGATTCTGTTAATGACTTAAGTCCACAGTACGGTGTACTTTTGAATACATTTGAATGGCAATTTGCGATTTCATTCTTGTAATAAGATGCCCCTGTGTACTTTGCTTTCATCAAAATGGAAAGAAAGGAAGCCTTTTGGAAACGAAGTGAACAATGGTGAGAGAAGGCGGATGTTAATCTCGACTTCCAAGCTGCACAGTGTCCCCAGGTCCTGCAGTCAACGCCGACGGGTCTCAGAGTCGGCTTCGAGAATGTCGCTCCCTACAGTGTTCTCCAAGTCCTTAGCTTGGGGGCTTTTAAGGAGCAATCTGTCATAGCCTGTGAACCTAGCTCTGTCTCTCACACCCCCAATAATGATGAGCTCATTGTGTGTGTGTGTGTGTGTGTGTGTGTGTGTGTGTGTGTGTGTCTCTCTTTTTACTTTTCTTGGAGAATCTGGGCTATAGAAAAAGCAGTAAAAACATTTACATCTCACTGTTGGAGCACGAGATGTAGAAAGACTCATTTTACAACTTAACCCGCTGCTTAAATTGCACTGCGAAGATTGCAGAGATTAAATCATAACTCCCAGGAGCATCGGCGGTCTAGAACTTAATGAAGGAGAAGGGTCCATTGAGATATATATCTTTTATATTGCTTCTAGCTGAAACGGTCGGCTCATAGTTGATCTGTCTAGAAGTTCTTAAAAAAAAAAAAAGCAAGAGTATAATGGCAGAGGGAGTTACATAATGCTGCAGGTTATTTTTAGAATCATTTCCATGCTGTGAAAAATAACTCAGGAGAGACTTACATTAATAATGTGTGTCTAGCTACTTAGGAACACACTGAACGTTCTCAGCAGTGGGGTGCGCTGCCCCTGTATCTCTGAGAAAAGCCTTCCGGAGACTATCCTTGCTTTACCATGTCGCGTCTGACAATGCATGGCAAATGTCATCTGGTTTTCATCTCGTATTCTGAAATTTGGGAGTCACCGCAAAAATGAAGGGGCTGATTCGGGCTGCCAATAATTGCAAAAAAGCATTTCTCCACCGGTTACGTGTTCCCAAGTCCGTCTTCTCTTGGATACACACTAAATCAATATTGCTCTGTGCCTGTGTTTCATGCACTCTTCCAAAGCTAACGTGGAGACTATAAATATCAGCACAGTTTCACATTTCACTTTGTCCTTAAGGTATTTCCCCCCCGCCAAGTCTGCTTTCTTTTGAGAAGAGCCTAATTTCTTTTTGAGCCAGGAGGCAAGAGGTACTCAACAGAGTTCTTCCACGGCCACCATGCCTTCTAGGAAGTGGTGGGAAAAGACACAACCAACACCGCCATGCTCAGTGTTTTCTCACAATTGCAGGAACATGGTCTCCAGGCCAGGAACAGAGACGTGCGTATCACAAAAGGAGTGTGCATCATGGCGGAGGTACCAAGCAGGAATGGCAGATGGTACCAATGAAGGGACACGGGAAAACTTTGCAGTATCTTTACAGTGAATTCTTCCCTTCCCCGATTCCAGAGATCAAAGCAATATAGCTCAGTAGGGCTGGGACTAGGGATGTCAGACAAGCAATCTTCTCTCTGGGTGAGCGCACTTTTGGGCTTATAGGTGTTGAGAAGAAGCAGCTCCTAGCACCTGCCAGGTTTGCATCCAAGGGGCTCAGTAGATGCTGAGTAACTTGAAAACTGTCCTGCTCACTCCCACTTCTGCGCATAAATCCAAAGGAAATGGAATCGGGTCCCGAAGAGATCCCTGCACCCCCATGGGCACTGCAGCATTATTCACAGTAGATAACATGTAGAAATAATGCCAAGGTCCACTGACAAATGAACAGATAAAGAAAATGTGGTCTATATCCACATCATGGGATATGAACCCTCCTTAAAAAGAAGTAAATCCTGGGTCACCTGGATGGCTCAGTTGTTAAGCGTCTTGCCTTCAGCTCAGGTCATGATATCAGGGTCCTGGGATCGAGCCCTACATCGGGCTCCCTGTTCAGCAGAAAGCCTGCTTCTCTCTCTCCCACTCCCCCTGTTGGTGTTGCCTCTCTTGTTGTGCCTTTTTCTGTCAAATAAATAAGTAAAATCAAGACGAAGACAAAGACGAAGACGAAGAGGAAGAGGAAGAGGAAGAGGGAGAAGAAGAAGAAGAAGAAGAAGAAGAAGAAGAAGAAGAAGAAGAAGAAGAAGGAGAAGAAGAAGAAGAAGAAAGAGGAGGAGGAGGAGGAGGAGGAGGAAATCCTGCCATTTGTGACACATGGATGAACTTGGAGGACATTATGCTAAGTGGAAAGACAAATACTGTATGATGTCACTTACATGTGGAATCTAAAATAGTCAGACTCCTAAGAGGAGTGGGTAGAATGATGGTCACCAGGGGCTGGAAGGAGAAATGTTGGTCAAGGGTGCAAGGTTTTGGTTATACCTAATGAATTAAGTTCTAGAAATCTGTACAGCATAGAATCTATAGTTAACAATACCGTATAGTATATTTAAAATGTGCTAAAAGGCTAGATCTTATATTAAATGTTATCACACACACACACAGTAATAATACATAACTAAGGTGAGAAGAACCTTTTGGAGGTGTGGATACATTTATGGCATGGATGGGGATAGTGGTTTGATGGGTATACACTTATCTCCAAACTCATGACTTTGTCTACATGAACTATGCATACCTTTGGTATGCCAATCATATCTCAATAAACTGATTTTTAAAAGGCTGTACTGCCAAAATTACAAAAGAGAAGTTGTCCATTTATCTCAAATATGAGTTGGAGACCATTTCTGTGGAAGGAATTTTGAGTAAAAAATTAATAAACCTTGTCACCAATGCCAGCATGCTAAGTCATATACAAAGTCAAGGCACGTGTTGGAAAGACTTCGGAAAGCCTTTTCCAAATCCCTGCAGTGGGGAAGGTGATGAGGATTTGCTGTACTGAATCCAGCTACCTGCCCTGAGCTTTTCTCTCTTTTCCCATTTCCTAAGCCAGGTGCAAAGGGCTGGGTCCTGGGTCAGTGTGTCCCCTCAATATTAATATGTTTTCCCAGAATAGGTCTCTAAGGTTTGGTCCCAAATACCTCCTATCTCACAGCTGGCTTGAAATTCTCCTTCTGTTTCTCTACTTAATTTTAATGGTGCATGCTCTTCTTTGTGGTCTTCAGAGAAGGACTTTGGAATTTTAAAACTCTTTGCAGGTTGTTTAAAAGATGTCATCATTTCTAAGCATCGGGAGCAGCTAAGAACTGATTGTAAAAACCATCTCTCTGAGCCATCGTTGGCTTTTTCAGGTTTTAGACACTCAAAAAATGGCACACGACACAATCTTTGGTGTCATGGATATTTGGATGACCTTTGTCCCCTGAGCGGTGAGTGTCTTTCAGTTGTCATTTGTGAGAATGAGCACCTCATAGGACGTGGTAAAATGTTGAAACTCACTCAGTTTGGTTAAGTGTCTCATGACGACCTGTTTATGGTTGGTGGGACAAAATCTCACACACTGTGTGAAAGAGCTTGTGTTTTCTTGCCACTCTTTGCTGATGACGGAAATAGACTCTCTCTCCTGTTATGGCTTGAATTGCATTCCTCCTAAACTTTGTGTGTTGAAGTCCTAACCGCCACCCCCACAGAATGTGATCTTATTTGAAGACATAACTGAGTTAAGATGAGGACAGTGGAGGGGTCTCTAATCCACTGTGCCTGACATCCTTCCCCAAAAAGGGAGATTTTGATACAGAGACACATACACAGGGAGAAGACCGCCATCTACAACTCAAGGAGAAAGAACTAGAACAGTCCCTGTCTTCTTGGGCCTCAGAAGGAACCAAGCCTGCCAACACCTTGATCTCAGACTTCCGGCCTCCAGAACTGGGAGAAAAGCCACTTCGGTTGTTAAAGCCACCCAGTTCCTGGTGCTTTGTTATGGCAACTCAAGCAAACTAATCCAATGCATAAGCTAAACATTCCAGAATGAGGCAGACTGCGGTCTGCCATGTTTAAAACATGCCCAAAACAACCACAACAAGGTCTC
>JAPYYJ010002320.1:0-12985 GCA_028533885.1 Nasua narica | reverse complement strand
CCTTCTGCATTACTCTGCTAGTTGAAATAGTTGCAAAAGCCTATGCTGTCTCAAAGAGACGGACATAGACTCCCTCTCTTCATAACAAGGGAGTCCAACTCACGTTGGAAGAGGAGCATATGAGACGGGAGATGGGGTTGCAGCCGTCCCTGGAGACATTTGGTAACTCCTCCCAAGTGACAGTGCTAATAACTGGCAGCCTGGGAACCGAATTCACGTTTGTCTGACTCCTGAGCCGAACACACTGCCTTTCTCTGAGGCCTGGGCTGCTGGGTCTGCCGTCCTCACGTTTACCTGCGTCCTTAGTACTTGGTTCATCAGCTATAGAAGTGCTGGCCAATTCGATAAGGACTTAGATAGTACTTGTGTCTGTCAGGCTTTCTCTCCCGCATCGTCCAGAGCATCCCCCTTAGAGCTTCATCTGTTGGGTGTTCGTGGGAATGGCAAGTGATTCGATTGGCTTCCTCATCTTGGGAAATGACGCATCAGCCCTAGGTCCACCAGGTGACGGGTCACCGAGAGGTCTGGTTAGAGGCCTGCTCCTCCCCCCCTCATGAGGAAGCTGGGTGGGTCCGACGTGCTGGTCGCAGCTTGGAAGCTCTGGGTTTTCTGGAAGTTACGGAGTGGTCTGTGCTTCTGTGTGCAGGCTGAGCCGGGTTCTAACCCCAGCCACTGCCCTGCCCACGCAGTGGCCTCCCCACCCTCGGGGCCCTGGCAGGTAGTGAATGGGTGGGCAGAGCCACCCTCGCAGCCATCGATGCCTCTTCCTTCCTCTTTGAAGGATCTGCTGCTGCTGCCGATGAGGGCTACTTCATCTATTAAACCCAATACACTTGTCGCAGCTGCTAAGCCCCCGTAAGCCGCCGGGCGCCGTGTTTGTGATGGGACTGACAGTGCATGGAGGAGGCTGATTATACACGATTCCATTTCGCGGGCCCAGCAATGTAATTTCACAGGGCGATCAGCGTTTGCATGTAATAGCAGGCTGTGCTGAGGTGTCAGAATATTAAAGGCGCTAATGGCAAAGCTCCCTGTTACACAGGGGGCCACCCGCCGCGCCTACAGCAGGGCTGCGCGGCAGGCCCGTCGCAGATGGCTGGCCACTAAGCTAATGGGGCAGCAGCCAAGGCGGGCAGAGCCGCGAGAGAGAAGAGCCAGCCGGGAGCAGCTCGGCACCTGCTTCCCCGCGCATGGAAATTACAGCAGCCCAGGGGAAGGGAACTGTGCGTGCCTGCCTGGTGCGGGGCTGCGGTGGGTGGTTTGGTAGATCCAGCATCTTTCACCCCAACTCCACCTGCCCCACTCTTGGGCCAGGAAGCCACCACCGGGGGGGTGGGCCCTGGTGGCCGGGAGAGGTGCAGCTGGAGAATTGGTACCCCAAGATTTGGAACCAATGTGGGAAAGGGGCTTGGGCACAGGCTCTTGGCGAGAGCTCTTAAAGCAGATTCCTGCCCCTTGCTGACTGAAGTCAGAAAACTCCTAGGTCCCTCACCCCCACACCCCGCAGGCTGGCAGGAGAGAGGGAGGGAGCAGGGACAGGAAGCAGGGAGAGAAAGAGGATGGACAATAATTAGGTCCCTTGATTGATGCCAGTGTGGCCATTGGAACACAGAGCTGGGAGGCAGCGCCTGAAGATGGGGCTCTTTCCTCCGGTGGGCTGCCCCAGCCACACCCAGGCCCTGGCCTGTGCTCTCACCAACCTGCTCCTGCCATTCTCCTTTGTCCTTGCCGTGTCTCCTGCCCCCTCCCAGACCCTGTCCCAGGCCTCCACTACCACTCCCTCCAGGCAGCTGTCCTAGCTGCCTCCAACCCCATGCAGGCCTCTTTCTCTCCATTGCCGCTGGGGGCAGCCACAGGGGATAACCTCCCTGAGCCTCCTGTTCTGCTGGTTCCCTAGGTCCCAGCCTTGACTTCTCAGCCAGAATCTCTGAGATGCCAGCCACATCCCCTTGCCCTGAGTGGGGCTCCTGGGAGGGCTCTGCTCCCGCTCCCAGACAGATACCATCTTGGGGAGGACGTCCGGAGGGAGTGGGGAGTGGAAGGATGCGCCGGGTAACCCGAGGGAGAGCTGGGTGCCTGTGTGGCTGCGCGCACTTGGCCGAGTGCGTGTCCGGCAGGGAGGGACTTTAGAAGTGCGTGCTGAGGGTGGCGGGCGTGTGGGTACGGGGAAGAAGGGTAGGGGCGTGCGCATCCGGGCCACACACCGGTAGGAACACAGATCGCTGTAGGCCCCTGTGTTCTCTGGGTGGCTTTCTGCGTCTGCTGTGACTGAGGGGTACCTCAGACGGCGGGAGCTGGAGGGAGCTTGTCCCCTGGGACTGTGCCTGTGGGGGTTCTTTGAGGCTGGTGGTCACTTCTGAAGGTTCGGCTCTGCAGGGGTGTGTGACAGTACCTGGGGGAGACATGCCGGGGTTCTCAGCAGGGGCAGCAGGGGGAGAGCCCAGGCTGAAGGAGAGCAGTTTTAATTAACCGTTTTTAATATCATTTTGGACTTTGGCTGGTATGTGAAGGCCCCGCTGGAAGCAGCATTTGTAAAAATTAAATCCCTCTTATTAGGAGCTTGGCAGACCCGTGTGCACGTGCTGCCCCCTTCCCCCCGCCCGTGCCCCCCTGAGGAAGTGCTGGATGAGGCCGTGTCACGGCAGCAATTGGTTATCATGCCTTATCTGGGGATATGAAACTGCGTACGACACCCGCGGCCACGCTGGAGACGCCAATTCATCTCGCCCTCGCTCTGACAAGCTAGGCTGCCCTTCCTGAAAGGCATCCGTCAGGCGGGACCGGGGCGCTGCCCGGCCTGCTGCCTCCGCTTCCCTGCCTGGGTTTTCGGCTTGCCCTGGTCCGGCCGGGCCCAGCCCGCCCCCCCCTTCCACATGTCCCAGTCTAGGGAAGATCTTGGGGAGTCATAATTATAATAATAATCTAATCACGGTGACGCATCGGGGCAAGCGTCTAATGTTATCTGAAGTGGTCTTCCCGCTTAGCTGCGATAAGACCCGGGATGACGTGCAGATAACGTTGAGCCGCCCTGTCCCCAAGCCGCAAGCAGAGCAGAGGGGCCTCTGCAGCCCGCTGCCCGCCCGCCGCTTTAAGCCGGGAAGCGGCAGCACCTGCTAATGCAAGTGTTTAATATTTGATGGGCTGGGATAAAGCAGGATCACCTTCGAATTGAATTGAGTGTCAGCCGAGAATCTATTACTGAAATTCGGGTGTGATTTGACAGCAAAGTAGACGATGTTATTCTTCACTAGTTACTGCAATCTTCTCCCCGACATCACTTAAATATTTTTTTCTTTGCTTGAGTAAACACACATTATCCTTCTTTTTTCCCCCTTCCTTCCCTTTTTCCTTTTTAGAGGGGGAAAAAAACTCATCCAGCTCGCCTTATCCAGGCTGATAGGGTAGATTGTTATTTCTTTATTTGTCCTATTAAATGGAATTTCTGATCGTTTAATCCGGCCTTTGTAAGTGATTTTAAAGTACTTGAAAGCCGGCCCGCCGCTGCTCTCTGGCCCACTGCGCTCCAGCCATGGCCCTGGCCAGGCTCAGCAGCTCGTCCAGCTGTGCACCGCCCACCGGCTACTTCCCTCGCTGCCTGCCTTCCCCCAGCTCTGCCCTGGCCGCAAGCCAGCGTTCTCTCCCCTGCCCTTGAGCCTCACGCTCAGCCCCCGATTTGGGGGTCCAGCTGAGGCCTGCGAAAGTGTGGGAGGATTAGCTGGGATGTTGAATTGTGGCTGGTACCTCTGAGGTCAAGGAAAGCGGCTCCGGAGGGGGCTCAGGTTGTAGGACCCTCAGGGCCGGGGCTTGGTTCCTGCAGCTGGGAAGGAAGGGTACCAGCCCCTTGGCCTCAGCACGGACTCTGTGTCCAGCCTCCTGTCTTTGGTTTCTGACCCAGTGTTAGGCCCTCCTCGCTGTGAGGAAGTCTCTAGTGGGATGGGGACCTCCAGGCCGGGGCATGGGTGGGGGCACTGCAGTGCCCTTAGTTCCACTCGTGACCTCCCCAACCCAGCTTCTGGGAACCCGCCCCCCCCCCAAGCTACATTCCTATTGACCACATCCCATATGCTTCCTGCCACTGGGAGCGGGGCAAGTCTGGGGTTCCGGGACTTTAAAGGTGAGGGGATGGGTAATGTCTGAAGCCCAGCCAGCTACACAAGCCCCCTGGTAGAAGCCCAGGACTTCGCTAGCAGGTGGAGCAGGAATTCAGTTCGCACTGGGCCACTTAATAGCATTCTAACACTTGTAAGTCTCTTCTTCCTGGGCCTCAGTTTCCTCATCTGTGACGTCAAGTCAGTTGTGCCTGTAAGGGATTGTAAAGGAAAAGTGCCATGCCTGGTCCTGCCATGTGCCGCCCCCCCACCGTGGAGGTTGGTGGCGGCCAGGTGGCGCGAGTAGAGGATGGAGGGGGGCAATGAAGTGCTAGGGGCCTGAGCAGATCGATGCCCCCAGCACTTCCTTCCCCAACCCCAGGAAAACAATTAAGTACAGATCGATGGGTGGCCGCTTTGAATATGCATAAGTGAGCACTTGACCTTCAGCAGAGATCTGTTCCGCCTTCCACACACACATTCTCACATTCTCGCGCGGACGCACACACACAAACACACACACACACACACACACACACACTCTCTTCATGTGTTCCCCTCACAGCTGCTTGAGTCAACCAGGTGACCTTACCCCTCCTCAGTTGAGCCCATGCATGGCACTCGGCCTTCCACAGCCTGCCTCTCGGTCTAAAGCAAATAGACCAAGGGCAGGTGGTTAGCCCCCTCTTGCTTCAGTTTTCCTATCTGTAGAGTGCAGTTTGGATATGTTGGTCTCCAAGTCCTTCCTGACACCAGGCTTTGTGACCAGCAATACTGTGGAGAGGGGCCCCGCACAGTGCTAGGTACCCTGGGTGGGGGGAATCTTAATAGGGCTGCCTGGCAAAGGAGGTGCCCTGATGACAGGATGGTCCTGAGGAAGAGGGTCTTAGCAAATGGGAGCTCTCTAGAGGAGCCTGGCAAGGGGGTACCCGTTGGGGGCTGGAGGTCTCTGATGGGGAGATCCCTAGGACAAAAGGCCCTCTGAAAGAAGAAGGGATTTTCTGGTGGGGGCCCTGGTGGAAAGGGGACCTAGTGAGGGGACTCTCGTGAAATGACAGAATGAGAGTAAGCCCTGAGGGGGAAGACTATTTGGCTGGCGGGTGGAGGTGGTGAGTATTGGGGGTCAGGGCCTCTGTTAACCATTCTTGCCTCCTGTCTTCCAGGCTTACAGCTTCGCCATGGGCTGCTGGCCCAAGAATGGACTTCTAGACATGAACAAGGGCCTCAGCCTGCAACACATAGGCCGGCCCCACAGCGGCATTGGTCAGTCCCTCCACATATACCCCCTGGCAGCTCAGTCAGCCCCCTGCCCGCATGCCCCAGTCCCCCGGCACACGGAGGGGTTCTGTGGCTCGTCCTGTGCTCTAATGGGGTGCTTTCCATAGCTGGGGGGCGTGGGGAAGGTGGGTGGCGTAGGGGAGCGTGGAACCAGACCATTGGAAAAGATCTCTCAAAACACTGTTTAGGAGGAGACTGGGGTCTGGGCTTTGGGTGGGTCACAGATGGCCTTGGATTCAGGCCAAGATGTCCCCGACCCTGCCTGCATCTCTGGTGGGTGATGTCCTCAGAGGGGTGGGCACATGTCAGCTTACCCACCCCCGTGGAGCTAGAGGAGGCTGTTTAATATTGTTTCAAGTCTGTGGCTACTAAACTGGGCGATCAATGGGAGTTAAGGAGATGAATTATTTAAACCTCACCAGCTTTTAATTAGTCGGGGTCCTTCTGACCGATGGCTCCGTCCACAGGGTATTGACTCCCCCGCAGGAGCAGCAGCCTCCATTGAGCGGTGCCTGGGTTGGGAGGGGCCACTTGGGGTACCAGGTGGGGGTGCGCCCTCAGAGGGCTCCCTGCTTGGAGGGGGCTGGCGTGGCTGTGGTTCTAGGCATTGGAGGTTCTGCTAACTTCAGATATATCAGTACTGGGGGCGTTGTGAGTGAGTGTAACAGTGTATCCAGGTTGATTTTCCTGAGGGCATTTGTCTGTATATGGAAGCAACCATCAACCTGTGTGTGTATCCACCAGAAAGTGTGTCTGTTCATTTCCGTGTATCTGATTTTCTGTGTGTGAGCACACGTCATGCAAATGCTTGCGAGCAGGGTACTTGACAAGCATAGGCCTTGTTCCAAGTGGGGAGGAGCGGGGGCGGGGGGTGGTATTCCTGGGAGGTGGCATGACATTATCCTCACCGGTGTACCTTTAGGGCGCTATGGTGGCAGAGGGACCAGCAGGATACACCAAAAGGATCCAGGCACCTGTCACAGGCTAGCCCTTCATCCTTTCCACAGAGATCACTGGTACCTCGTGGGTGCTGGGCATGCTGAGTGGAGATCTTGTCCTCGAGGAGGTCACTTCCTAGGACAAGATAGAGGCTGAACTGGGTACTAAGGGCCGTGATAGGAGCACGTAGGCTGCCCCAAGGGAGGATTCCCCTGTCCTCAGGGGCCAAAGTGACTTCTGCTCCTTTATGTACATCTCACTGACTTCAGGGATGCCCTGTATCATTCTTGTTGGGACCCCCCAAGGCTCTTTCCGGGGCAGGGGGAAAGAGGAATCGGTCAACAGGTCGAAGCAATTGGGGGTACCCCACAGCAACTGTTAGTCCCTTCCATAGGAGTTATTCCATACAACCTAGAAGAGACCCCAAACCCAGCAAGGGGATATGCTTGAGAGCTTAGCAGGGAGTTTGCTAGAGAAGAAAGACACTTGAGTCAGGAGAGCGTTGAAGGATGGATAGGAGTCAGCATGCACTGCCGCTAGTTGAGTCTGGCTGCTAGAGGGCCTAGCGGGGCTGGGCCGGCCTGTGTCTGCGGATGTGTCCCAGAGTGTGTCTGTGAGAGGAAGAGGCGCCTTCTTCCCTCTCTGTTTGGAGTCCTGAGGTGTTCCTTTCCTCTCCAGGGAAGAAGGTTTTTCCATCTGGCTGGGCCACAGGGGACTGTCCAGGGTTACCAGTGACAGTGGGGTAAGGGCTTTGCAGCCAGAGAAAGTTCTGGCTCTACCACCCAGAGCCCTGTGACCCCAGACAAGGGACAGTGCCAGTGCCCCTCAGGGGTGTCAGGGAGGTTCCATAAAGTTGCCTGTGTAAAGGGCTTGTGCGGTGCCTGGCCCGGCACACAGTAGGTGCTCAAGCGGCCCCCTCCTCTGTGGCCCTGCCAGCACCGTGGCCTCCCCAGGGCCCAGGGGGTTCCTGCCCCTGGGTCTTTGTATCTTTGAGCACAGAGGGCTGCCCTGCCAGCTCCCGGTTGGCTCCGAGGTGTGGGTGAGGGTGTTTGGAGGGGAGGGAGGATGCAGGGCATTAATTGGGCTGGGAGAGGCGGGGAGGGGAGGCGTTGGTTTTGAGCAGTGAGGTTAATGGCCCTCGCGCCAAAGAGACAGCTTTAATGAGCTTCAGCCGGCGGTGCCCCGAGTTACTGTGCGTGCTAAAAGGGTCGCGCTGTAAGAGTTTGATGTGGACTGTTTCCCAGCCCTGGGGTCAAGGGTCAGCTCCTGTCACTGGCCACTCAGGCTGGTCCTCAGTGACATAGTGCTAATTAACTGCGTGAGGAGCTGCCAGCCTGAAGTGGGGAGTGG
Source organism: Nasua narica (assembly GCA_028533885.1). Classification (NCBI taxonomy): domain Eukaryota; kingdom Metazoa; phylum Chordata; class Mammalia; order Carnivora; family Procyonidae; genus Nasua; species Nasua narica. The sequence goes on along the minus strand of JAPYYJ010002320.1, from coordinate 5,330 downwards.
TATGCATATGGGGGGGCGGCGTTGCCGATGGGAGGCAAGGGTTCCGCTTGGCTCTCCCACGATGCCATGGAGGGGTGGGGTGCGTGTGGCTCTGTGCACGAATCACTGATCATCCTAGGACCTAGAGATATCTCCTGAGCCTCTTTCTAAGGTGTGGGTGGCAGGGGCAGTTTGTGGGCCTACCTGGTGGGGACTCCCGCTGAGCGCCGGGTGTGGTGGCGCTGAGAAAGCAAGGGCCAGGCGTGCTGGAGGGTTGGGCGGCCGGCCCGGGGCTGGGAGGTAGGCTGTAGAAGGGGAGAAGGCCCGCTGGGATGAATGAGCATGGCTGAACCGTTGGCGGGGGAGCCGGCGGGCATCCTGGCAGAGCAGTGCCCTGGTCAGAGTTGGGCTGCAATTGGAGCCGTCTGAGAGGTTGCGCAGGGAGGACTAGCGAGGAGAAACCGCAGAGGGGGCGGTTCCGTAAGATGTGTGCGGGCGACGGTTATTCGGAGCCAACGGGAGCCGTGGGAATGGAGGCAGAGGACCCGTCAGGGAATGCTTACCTTGCACCTGCTGTGTGTCAGGAGCCGCAGTCGGTGTGCGGGTGAAGATGACAGGGTGGCTTGCCGCCACAGAGCTCAGGTACGGTCGTCAGCACAGGTCCGGTGGTCCTGGCTGCGGAGGGAGGGGTAGGTTCAGGAAGGGAGGTGGTAGACTTCAGGCAGACAGGGTGTCGGGGGCTGTCAGCACGGCGTCTTCGGAGAGAGACACCTCCTCCTGGAGGTGGATTCGGCCTCGCGGGCCCGGTGAGCAGGGCAGTGCGGAGCGGGGCGTGTCTGAAGAGGGGCCGCGCGTGGGGGGGCTGGTGGCGGCCGGCGGTCAGCGGGCCCCGTCTGCATCCTTGCTGTGGACCAAAGGCTTCGGGGCAGGGCAGCCTCCACCGGGGACTTCGGAGTGCTGTGCGGTGCTTCTCGTGTTTCTGCAAAGGGTCCGCAAGTATTTGGGGGTACTTTTTATTAACTGATGTAATTTTTGCACCAGTTTTAGGGAAGGCAGACATTAGTATTCCCATTTTATAGACTAGGAAGCTGAGACTCAGGTAAGTGACTCGCTTGAGGTCACACAGCCACTTGAGTTGAAGAGCAGGACTCACACCCAGGTCCATCTGACTGCAGGGCCTGTGTTCTTACCGCTGTGCTGAACTAGGAGGCACCTTTTTGGTGTTGGGCTTTGTGCTACCAACAGAGACATGAGGAAGAACACAAGCTCACTTCCCTCGTTTCCCTCGGTGTGAAACATACAGGCCTTGACTCAGCCTTGTCAAGAAGAAAGGAAAGGAGGCATTGCCACCCTGTCATGCCTGCTACAGTCGCCCTCAGAGCCAGAGCCCTGCAGCTCTTGGCTTCTGACCTTCTTTTGGCTCTGACAGTTCTTACTCTGATTTGTTTGCTCTCCAACTCATTGACCAGGAAAATCCTGCCCATTTTCCAGGGGCCACCCCTTCTAGGAATCTTGTCTGGACTTCCCAGTGTGCACGTACAAAATACATCCTCGGACCCCACTTACAGTTTGTTGGGGGTGATATTCAGGCCCTCCATACTTGATCTGACAGCAGGACCCAGAAATCTGCACAGGCGATGTCAGTAAAATCTCGCCTGTTGTTGGGACACGGAGGCCCCAAAGACTGCTGATTTCAAGGAGAATAACTGGAACCTTCCCTGATGCCCAGCTGGGTGGTCCTGCCCTGGTCCCTCAGCCCCTCTGCTCAGGGCCTGAGGAGGGTCCCCCTGAGGCTCGAGGTAAGGAGGGATGGCCAGACACCAGGCGGACTCTCAGGAGCTTGTTGCCGGCATGGTTTGCCAAAAAGAGCTGGGCTGGCAGGAGGTAAGGTGGGGGCCTGGCCCCAGGGGGGCAGTCCTGGCCTGTGGTCTCCCCTGAAGGAGTAGGGTGTCTATCAAGAGTCCAGTCAGAGCGCATTAGCTCTGTGACACGGATCTCATTAGCTCCCGTGAGAGGTGTCACTGCGGGAGAATCGTCGGCTCAGGGAGATGCTTGTGCCAAAAGGAAGAAAGGACACTGACAGCCTTTTCTCTGCCGCCTCTGCCGCCTCTGCCGCCGCGCTCCCTGGGCCGCCCGCCCTCCTCCTCGCGGGGGGGCGGGGGTGCTGGCTAATGAGCTCGTCTGCAGTACAGCTTTGCTTTCCCCTCCTTGAAGCTCCCCGGGTCCCTCTGAAGACCTCAGGCCCGGGATTAGCACACACCAAACGCCAGCCCCCCTCTTGCCCAGCAGGGAGTTCCTTCTGATCACCCTGCTCTGCTCCCAGCAGCAAGGGGAGGGAGGTGGGGCCAAGACAGAGCCGCTGTAGCTGGCAGGGAGGGGGCCTTCACCCTTGGAAGGCTCAGGCCCCCGCTTCCTCCCTTGACGGAGTGGCCGTGTTCACTTCTCTGCAGTGGGTTCTTTCTTTCCAGAGTTGCAGTCTTACCCTCTCCTCCCCTGGCTGACCTCTATCCAGCCAGTGCTCCCATCCCTCTGGGGCACCCTTCTCCCAAGGCACGGAAGAATGTGGGGACAGTGGCCGAGGGTTCCGCGGGTAGCATTTAGATCTGATCTGATCTAAGGCTTTCTGGCTGAGCTAAGGGGCTTCCGAATCGGCTAGAAACCAGTCTGGGCTTTGGGAGACCTGAGGGTGGTGAGTATTGATGCAAGGCCCCTGCAGACCTCGTGGCCCTCTCCCTGGCAATCCCAGAGAGGCAGAAAGGTGCTGCTCGGGCCACCGCCGACCCCCTCCGTCGCGGCCATCTTCACGGAGGGTTCGGGAGGCGTCAGCACAGCTGCCTTATGAGGAGGGGGCAGAGACAGCTGGAGTATGCGCTTCCCCAGCTCTACCCCTGCCCCCTACTCCTGTCTAGTGCTTTCTGGTGTGGCTCAGAGAAAGTGAGCAGCTGGGGGACAGGTGGCCATGAGAAGGGATAACTCTCCAGGCATCGACAGGGGCTCCACTGGCCTGCCTGTGGGCAGTATTCACCTGGAGGGATACTCAGTCCTTCCTTCCTGAGCTGGCGCCCTCGGAGCCCCGGGGACATCTGAGGAATGGGTCCTCGCCGGACACCAGGCTCGGGTCTACAGTAGCAACCACAGGTGGAAAAATGGCTGGACAGGTGGACAAGCGGACTGCCGGGTGGATGGGGGAAGGTTCTGGTATGTGTGTGTATGTGTTGTGTGTGTGCGATGCACTGGGAAGTACAATCTTTGTTTCCCTACCTTCCTAGCCCCAGGCCCGGCCTGGCCTCCCCTTGTCTCTCTCTGTATCTCCTGTCAAACCGTCGCACACGTAAATGACAAAGAAATCAGAAAGACAGATCAATGCCGGCCAAATTAGCACTTGCAGATAGACTGTGCGGGGATGTCAGCGCCCTGACCCCTGGTGATCTTGCAGCCTCCACTGCTGATATTATGCAAATTGCATCCATCTGGCAGGACCTGCGTGCTGGCGGCTCCTACTCAGAGGAGTAATGGGCTGGGGGTGGGCGGGAGTGTTGGAGCAAGAGTCGGTGGAGTGAGTGTGTGCGTGTGTGTGCATGTGTGAGCATGTGCTTGAGTGTGTGTGAGGGCGTGTGGTGCCCACTGAGCACTGGGCGGTGATGGAGTGATTGACAGGGCAGATAAGGGGCTGCATCGGATTCCTTTGGGCCGGGGGATTAGGAGCAGCCACAGATGGGAGATAACTGGACTTCATTTCAGTTTATTTTCCTCCTTATCCCCGCTCCCCACCTTCACTCCCCGAAAAACACAATCTCCCTAGTTTGCGTTTTCATCAATATTTGCAAGTCATTACCACTGGTTTAAGGTGAGAGACAATGTCAGGGCCCAGACCAGGCCAGCCCCTCCCCTGATCGCATCCAGGTTTGGTACCCTAAAAATGAGCGCCACGCGTGGCCAGACAGCCTTCACTCCGGCGGCGTTCGCGGCGTGCCTCCTCCCAGGCCCGAGTACTCCTGCGAGGGGCCACGCCTCGTGGACCAGCCCCTAACCCACTCAGCTGACCTAACGCCCCCTGACGGTCCTTAGGCTGGGCCCTGCCCTTGCCACCTGAAGCCGCTGTGTGACATCCCTCCGCCCAAGCTTAGCCTCCAGCGTTGGTGCTTCCGCCCCTGGTATTAGCCCCTTCCCCCGGGGTCCCCTGTCCTTGACACCGGTGACCGGGCGCAGTGGGGCTCTGGCCTCTGGTGGGGGGCAGCTTGGTCTGAATCGCCCTCCGGCACCGGTACCCTTCCACGTTTGGGGAGGGCCACAGGTAGTACAGAGGGGTTCCCAGCTGTCATTCCCAAACCTGTGAGCCAGGGGCTGTCCGCACTAGTGTGTGTGAGCACACTGGAGCTCAGGAAGGCTCCTGTTCACCCCCGGCTGCAGAGCCGGGATGCAGGAGAGCCGGGATTGAAGCATGTGTCTAAGGCCAGAGCTCGAAACCAGCCGGTTCTGCTGCTTCCTTGCGGTGGCCGCAGCCCCAGACACTCTACACTCAGCCTCCCTGGGCCCGTGGAAGGGAGCCGCCCTTGTGCGGTGGGCAAACACGTTCCTTCCGCTCGCAGCCTCTGAACGCAGACCCTGACCCAGAGCAGACCCCCTGCCGGGCTGAACCAGACCAAAAGGGACAGGATTCAAACACATGCCGCCCTCAGGAGCAGAGTGTCTGAGACAGTCGGGCTGTAGCAAGAAGGACGCACAGAGGACAGAACGCACCCAGCGGCTGAGCCAGCCCCAGGCTATGTCCCCACATGTGGCATCCAGGCCCCTCAGCTCAAGGAGAGGGGCTGAGCAGCTCGCTCCAGGCAGCCATGGTGGCGGAGGGTGTAGCTGCCCCAGGGGCCCCTCCAAAACTGGGTCCCCACTGTACCCTCCCACCAGGCAGGGTTGGAAGCTGAGAGTGCTGGGGACATGTCCGGGGACACGTGTGCAAGGGGAGCTTGTCCTAATGAGGAGAACATGGCTGCTAGTTAGGCGAGGGGCGGGCGGGGAGCCGCAGAGCTGATTGAAGGCAGGGGCAGGGGTCAGACAATTAGGCCCAGATCCGGCCGTTTGATGTGAGTTCTGAGGCCTCAAAGCCTCCCTTCAGCCCGCTCCCTCCACTCCCTCCTCTCCCTCCTCTTTCCTTTCTTCTTCTGCCCAAAGGCAGGAAGGATGGAAACGCTTACTCTCACTGTTACTATTATTAAACTCTGCGGCAGGCCAGCCAGACCCCAGGACTCCTGCCCACAGGGGGCACCCCAGGCCCCCAGGAGGCTTCTTGGGCCCCAGGCGGCATCTGGCCAGAGGCCAAGACCAACCTGAGGGCAGGGATGAGCTGAGCCCCC
>JAPYYJ010002319.1:0-12986 GCA_028533885.1 Nasua narica | reverse complement strand
CCCCCCCCGCCCCCCGCCTCATTTATGCGCTCTCTTTCACAGATAAATAAAATCAAATCTTAAAAAAAATAAAACTTCTGGGTGCCTGGGTGGCTCAGTTGGTTGAGCGACTGCTTCCGGCTTAGGTCACGGTCCTGGAGTCCCAGGATCGAGTCCCGCATTGGGCTCCCAGCTCTGTGGGGAGTCTGCTTCTCCCTTTGACCTTCTCCCCTCTCATGAGCTCTCTTTCTCTCAAATAAAATAAAATAAAATAAAATAAAATAAAATAAAATAAAATATAACTTCTATTTTGAGATGATTGTAGATTCACATCTACAAAGTAATGTAATAAATAGTATAAAGAAATCCTTTCTACCCTTCACCCAGTTTCCTTCAAAGATAACATCTAGCATATGTGCAGTATCACAACAAGAAAATCAGCAGGACTGTAACCCATGTCTTATTTAGATCTCACCAGCTTTACATGCATGTAGTTCTATGCAATCTTATCACGTGTATAGATTTGAGTGACCCCCCCCCCCACAATAGCCAAGATATAAACTAGTTTCCATCACAAGGATCCCTCAAACCCTTGCACCCAGAATCTGTTCTCCGTCCCTGTAATTCTGTCATTTCAAGAATATTACACAAATGGACTCATGCATTATGTAAACATTTGATATTGACTTTCTTACATTCTGTGGAATTCCCTTGACATTCACCAAGTTGCTGCACGTATCAGTAGTTTGTCCTAGTTTATCAGTGAGTCATATTCCACAGAACGAATGTATCCTAGTTGCTTATCTGGTAACCCATTGAAGGATATTTAGGTTACTTCCGTTTTTAGGGTATCACAAATAAGTTTCTATGCACGTTTATGTACAGGTTTTGCAGTGAACATGAGCTTTCATTTCTCTGGAATAAATATCTGGGAATATATTTGTTGGATTGTAAGGTATAAACATATGCTTAAATTTTGTAAGAAACTGCCGTACTCAGAGTGCTTGTATCATTTTATATTCCCACTCACAATGAATAAGTGATTCAGTTTCTTTGTATCCTTTGCAAGCATTTGATATTTTTATATATTATTTTTAAATGTCCATGGCAATGATACATTCTTTCTTACAATCACTGTTCACCACAATTGTTTCTTCCCACAGTTGTCTACTAAAACAGGTTGAAAACTCAAGACAAATGAATGCTGTATTTGGATTGGTGGATGGATTTTATTAAGCACTTTTGTTGTGCCTCCTGTTTAAAATCTTATTTAGGGGCACCTGGGTGGCTTGGTCGGTTAAATGTCTGCTCTTGATCTCAGCTCAGGTCTTGATCTCAGGGTGGTGAGTTCAAACCCTGGGTTGTGCTCCATACTTTAAAAAAAAAAAACTTTTTTTTTTAAAGATTTTATTTATTTACTTGACCGAGAAAGAGAGAGATCACAAGTAGGCAGAGAGATGGGGGAAGCAGGCTCCCTGCTGAGCAGAGAGCCAGATGTGGGGCTCGATCCCAGGACCCTGAGATCAGGACCTGAGCCGAAGGCAGAGGCTTTAACCCACTGAGCCCCCCAGGTGCCCCCCCAAAAATCTTATTTAAAAAATATTATGGGTGTAATTGTTCCTACATTCTCGCATGGTTGAGAATATTTTTGGCCTTTATACTTGAAGGAAAACTCCAGTGTGTAACACTTCGAATGGGCATTGTTCCATTGTCTTCTGGCATTTCTGGTTATTACAAACAACCTGAATTCGGCCCACCCCCCACCCCTTCACCTCTGTAATTTGTTTTTTTTCTACCTGGATACTTTCACGATTCTTTATCCTTTAAATACAGTAATTTCACTGGCTATATCTTGCTGTGAATTTTCCTTAATGTGTTTATTCTGGGTTAATCTGCATAGTCGACTATTTCTTTATTTTTATAAAAGCTTTCTTGTATAACGTGGAATATTCCTGTTTGCTTTTCCTGTGCTGTTCTTCAAAAACGACTATTTATTTCACCTTTGGCAGACTCTGTCTACTGGGAAGCATTGGAAATGGCCCATTAAGACAGTTGCCTCTCCTCCAATATTCCATGCTGTTTACGTAGGTCTTCCTGGGGACAGGCTGTGGTCACCATTGTCTCTCTCCATCTTGCACCTGTGACCTCAGGGATTTAACTGATGCATCATCTGATTGGAGCCTCTGGAGGGACTCCTCAGTCCTGCTTGACCCGTCCTGAGTCCAGACGGTAGCAACTGGCAAACAGGCTTTGTTGCTTGTCACATGAGGTTTGGACTTTTCCTTGATCCCTAAAAGTGGTATTTTCCTTTCAACCTTTCATCATGTTTTGGTTGTTTTGAAGGACCTCAAGAAGGAGAATAAAACAAAATGCCCAGCACATCTATCTTTCATAGGACCCCGTCTTCACCTTGTTCTCCTCCTGCTCCAGGCAACGTTGACACAGAGCTGGGTTATACTTGTTGAATCACTGAACCAATGAGTACATGAACAAATCGATTGTGGTCTGTACTAAGCAGAAGTCATAGACAATGATAGTGGCTGTGGTCAGCTAGAAGAAATGACCAAGACTGGCTCTGACGACCATGACTGAGTGGCCTATTAAAGAACTCGTTGGATATTTTTCATCATTTTCTGAATTGCCCATATACAAATCACGTAAATGAGTCATTAATAATCTGTTCTCATTGTGAAAATTGCTGAAATAAAAGGATCATCATAGTCCAGTAATTTTGGTGGTAAGAATATAGCTATCTTCTTCATTAAGCTTCTAGGGTCTGCCAGATTTTAACTATTGTAATTACTATTGAAATTTCATGGGAAAGAAGAAATAAAAGAACTTCCAGGTGGCAAGAATAATCTGACCATCCTACCATCAGGTTCATGGGTTTTCTGATTGACCCTGCTTTTTATGTTCAACACAGGTCTGGGCACACTAGGTATGAATGATAGCAGGGCTCTGGTTTTCAGAGGATGGTGGTAAAATTATGAGAATAATTGTGAAGTTTAGAACTCTGAAATTCTTTGGTCTTAGGTGCAAATATTCAAGTAAGTCTTTATTAAACTTAATAAATGTTAACTTAGGGGCACCTGGGTAGCTCAGTTGGTTAAGCAGCTGCCTTCGGCTCAGGTCATAATCCTAGGGTCCTGGGATTGAGTCCCACATCAGGCTCCTTGCTCAGTGGGGAGCCTGCTTCTCCCTCTGCCTCTGCCTACCACTCTGCCTGTTTGTGCTCTCTCTCTCTGACAAATAAATAAATAAAATCTTGAAAAAAATAAACATTAATTAAAAAAAATAAGTAAGCAAGCGAATCAAGGAAGTTTTGTATGTTGTTGAGGGGAGGGGGACCAAAGAGGTACAACCACTGGAAATTGGAACTATCTATTAAAGGTGAAAAATGCATTGTCCGCCAAACAGCAATTTAACTTCTAGGTATTAGACCTGACAAAGATTCATACCCATGTGCACCAACAAAAGACACGTACAAAGTATTTATAGCAATGTTGTTTATAATAGCTCTTAATTGGAGAGAACTAAAGTGTCTATCAAAAGTGAAATGGACAAATAAATTATGGTAATTCACATGAGGAAATGCTATCTATTAATTTAAATTAATGAACTAGAGCTACATGGATCAATCTCACAAACAGAATGTTGAGTGAAAGAGGCCAGACTCAAAGAAATTAATATTGCCCCATTCCTTTGACATAAATCCCAAGCCAGGTAAAACCACGTGTTGGAAGTCAGCATGGTGGTTCCTTCTGGGTGAAGGGAGGGGATAAAGATTGAGTGGAGCTTCTGAGGTGCAGGCAAGGTTTAATTTCCTGACATGATGAAGGTTACATGAGGGTGTAAACTTTGTGACCAGTCATCAAATTATTCAGTGTTGATTTGTGTTTTGCTGGATATTATAATACTGCTCCCCCCCCCCCCCCCAAATGAGGCACCTGGGTTGCTCAGTCATTGGACATCTGCCTTTGGCTCAGGTCATGATCCCAGGGTCCTGGGATCGAGCCCCACATCAGACTCCCTGCTCTACAGGAAGCCTGCTTCTCCCTCTCCCACTCCCCCCGTTTGTGTTCCCTCTCTCACTGTCTCTCCCTCTGTCAAATAAATAAATAAAATATTAGAAAAAAATAATTCCTAAAAAAGAGTACATTTAGCTCAAGTTTAAAAAAAATACCCCCCAAAAAGTTAAAAAAATGTAGAAACAAATCAACAGAACAGTGACTTTCAGATGGGAGACCGGAAAAAGAAGGGGAAATAGTGGAAAACAAACCTGGCAAGTTGTGTGTGCGTGTGTGTGCCTGTGCATGTGCGTGTGTGTGTGTGTGTGTGTGTGTGTGTGGAGGATAACACTCAACATCTTAGGAAAACAAGTACAAATGATAACTCTTCAAATGAAGAGACAATTTCTAAAGGAAACCCTAATAAGTACCAATTTACATTAAGAAAACAGAGTTGTTTGGGGCAGGGTCGAGAAAGAGGCATATGAATTTTTAAAGATGTCAGTGGGATGAGAGATTAAAGGGGTGGAGAAGTAAATTCACTTTAAAGGATTGCTCTTAAAAAAAAAAATAAAGGATTGCTCTTGTATGATGAAGTAATGATGAAATAAAATTTCATGGAGGGAAAGAGTTGGTCCTCCCCCTTTTCTTAAGTAGGCTCCATGACCAGCGTGGAGCCCAATGTCGGGCTTGAACTCACACCCTGAAATCAAGAGACTTAAGCTGAGATCAAGAGTGGGGTACTTAACTGACTGAGCCACCCAGGTGCCCCAAGCTGGTCGCTTTTTAAAAAAATATAATAGTATCTTAAGTATTTATCTCTGAGAGCATAGTAACAAATATGATAAATGCAACAAAAAAGGACAGTGGAAATTCAAAACAATCTTGTGGGAAATGGTATTAAAAACATCAAGAAACAATGACAAAAGGGAAGAAGGAATAATATAAAATAATTTACTGAATAGGTATTGAGAGTATCAGTAACCCCACTATGTGTGGTGGGAAGTCTCTAAGATGGACCCCAATATCCTTGCATCTTGGTTACATTTTGTGTAATATGGTCCCCTGAATGTGGGCTGGACTGTGATTTGTTTCTAAGAATAGAACATAGGAAAGTGGCAGGATGTCACTTCTGAGATTAGGTGACAAAAGAACTGTGGTTTCGGTCTTGGACTGCCCTCTCTTGTTCCTTTGGGCACTTGCTCTGAGGAAAGCCATTTATACTTGTGACTTTTTCTTTTTTCTTTTTCTTTTTTTACTTGTGACCTTTCCTTTCCTTTCCTTTCCTTTCCTTTCCTTTCCTTTCCTTTCCTTTCCTTTCCTTTCCTTTCCTTTCCTTTCCTTTCTTTTCCTTTCTTTTCCTTTTTTTTTTTCCATTGTGGAAGTAAATGAAGACCAATCAAATGAAAAGAGGTGAAGACTGTTGATTCAGAGCAAAGGTGTTTTCCACCATCTGAGACTCAAAGGCAGACAGAAGTGTGGGAAAACTTTATGGTAGGAAAAAAGGAAGGATCCAGGTGCCCTGATTAGAGGCTGCTGGTATGTGGAAGCAATAGGGAACTGCTAGAAGTGAGACATACTCTGAGATTTGTTAGGGGTACATATTTGGCTTTCTCTGATTGATCCTAAGTAGGAAAGGGGGGCAAAAACAAGGGGAGCTGTCCACAATTAATCAAGTCCTGGCCATTTGAGGCCAATTATTATGGTGATTGTTGTTTGGCTTCCTGGATTTTTTTAAATTACTTATTTATTTATTTGACAGAGAGAGAGATCACAAGTAGGCAGAGAGGCAGGCAGAGAGAAAGGGGAAGCAGGCTCCGTGCTGAGCAGAGAGCCCGATGCGGGGCTCGATCCCAGGACCCTGAGTTCATGACCTGAGCTGAAAGCAGAGGTTTTAACCCACTGAGCCACCCAGGCACCCAGGCTTCCTGGGTTTTTATGAGACAGAGCTGTCTGATCTCCTCCAAGTCTGACTTTCAGCAGGCTAGCTGTAAGAGGGAAGAGAAATGACTGGATAGAGGATGCAACTGAAGGACAAGGAGGAGAGCATTTACTAGGTAAATGAATCTAGCTTATTCTCGCTTAACTTGTGAACTGGCTTACTAACTTTGCCCAAGGGATCTTAGAGTGAAGCACTATTTGATTCAGAATTCCATTTGGAATCCTCACACACCAATCAAAAAATGCTGTTCACTGGGCTTGTGAGAACTTATTCCCTTTCTTTCCAAAGGCACCCCTCAAACGACCAATTTTATTCAAATCCAATGTTCCTCAGAACGGCCGGTGAAGGCCCAGATCATCTTTGGTGAAGTCACGCTACTTAGAAAGATAGGCACAAGAATTAGGATTGTAATGAGGGTTCACACAAGAAGCAGGAGGCTTTCCTGGTATAGGAGAGGATTTAGACCTACACGACCCCAGGAAACTTGGCGATGGTCATTAGCGAGGCAATGCTCAGGCACCTGGTCTCAGACTTTCAAGCCGACAGCTGGCTACCCCCAACCAAGACCTGACAGTCTGTGCCCCCCTGCAGGTGGGGCTGTCTGCTGTCTCTGGGTCAAAGCCAATCTCACAGAACACAAGATCAAGATGGAAGGAGAACGTCATCCAGCTTTACCGGTGACCCGCAGCAAAGTTTGTCTGAGTGGATACGAGCCATCGAAAACCCGCCAGTCTATGAGGTCAACTCGAACAAGAGGCTCATAGGGCCTATGCTTCAACAGCCCAACATGAAAGAGTCACACAGAAGGCGGCAAAAAGGAATGAAAGGAATGGCTGGATTCCACCAAGAATCCCCAACCAAGGGGAATGGATAGCAAGACTCAGCTACCAAACGGAGACTAGGTAGCCAAAGAAGTCATTGTAAAGAGAGCAGGTTCAGACCTGGGGCTGACTCACCACGTCTTCATGGGCTGAACAAGCCGGGAGCAGTGGGGGCCCAGGGCCTCTGTGGGGATCACGCCTTGTTGAAGGCCAGGATCCACAGCAACGGATGGTGCAGACTGGTTTCATTGGGGCCTCCCCAATTAACTGTGGAAATAAAGGAAGACTAACTAAATGAGAACAGAAGCTATTTGTTCAAAGCTGTAGCAAACAAGGAAGTCAGCCACTGTCATTTTCGTTTTGTCAGAGATTCAAAAGCAGGTCAAGGAGTGGGAAAGCTTTATAGTAGAAAAAAGAGAAGGCTTCAGGTTTGCCCTGATTGGAGGCTAGTGACACGGGGAAGCTGGAAGTGGCCACACAGAGTGGGGCAACCAAGTTGATTAGTTAGGGGTCAATAGTTCACTTTCTCCGGTTGGTCCCACACTGGTGCTAAGTTTAAAGCAGGAGCAAAATTTGGGAATCTGTGTTTTATTTTTTAAGATTTTATTTATTTATTTGACAGAGAGAGAGATTACAAGTAGGCAGAGAGGCAGGCAGAGAGAGAGGGAGAAGCAGGCTCCCCGCTGAGCAGAGAGCCAGATGCTGGACTTCATCTCAGGACCCTGAGATCATGACCTGAGCCGAAGGCAGGGCTTTAACCCACTGAGCTAGCAACCCAGGCACCCTAGAGACTTAATTCTTAAGTTAAAACAATGAAATTATTGTTGGGCCTCCTGCACTATTACTAGAGATAGCAATCTGACTTCCTGCAAGTCTGATTTACAACAGGCTGCCTTCCTGGGGTGGTTACTGTTGGTAAGAGGGATTAGTTTCCTGGGCAGGTTGCTGCAGGTTGTGGGTTAGAGCTCTATTTTTATAAATATATTCTAATACTATTCATTTTTATATTCAATCTCTTAGCAACAAGAGTCAGAAAAGACCCAAGGCCAGCCAAAAACAAGGGATCTTGAGTGAGGGGTCTTGGTTGTGGGTTTTCCCCACTTGAGCATATACATGATGAAATTCTTGGTCAACACCATGATTAGAAGTTTGTCAGAGACCCTTAACCAGAAGCATCCAGATAAACCACTTCCCAATGCCTGCCCCAGAGAAACTGAGGGATAGTAAGCCACTAGGTTTTGAGAAAAATTGTTGAGCAGCAACAGATATGTAATAACTAAGTGTAAAAAACTTGACACTCAAAAAACGCTATCAGGTTGCATTCAAACAATGAAATCTATCTATTCTGTGTTTAAAAAAAAGGTGAAAAAAAAAGATGAGTGTATTATATCCAGGAAATGAATGGGGAGGGGAGGAAACATATTTATGAAAATATAAGCATAAATAGACCTGACTTCTTTTAGCCACAAGATAATATATTAGAAGGTGGAAATTAATCTTCTTCACTTGTCATGTTATGGATGAATTATATTTTCCTTTTCATAATTTTTTGTTTTCAAATTTCCTACACTGAACATAATATTTCTTATCAGAAAATATTAAGGAAATAAAGTCTTTCTTCCTTCCTCCCTCCCATACTCCCTCTCTTCTTGTTTTTTTTTTCTAGAAAGCATTTTTCAACTAACATCTTCTTCTTTTTTTAATTTAAAATCAATTAACATATAGTGCATTATTAGTTTCAGAGATAGAATTTAGTGATTTGTTAGTTGCATATAACACCCAATGCTCATTACATCAAGTGCCCTCCTTAACGCCCATCACCTGGTTACCCCATCCCTCCACCCACTTCTCCTCCAGCAACCCTTGTTCCCTGTAGTTAAGAGTCTCTTTTGGTGCGTCTCCCTCTCTGATTTAATCTTATTTTATTTTTCTATCCCTTCTGGTATGGTCATCTGTTTTGTTTCTTAAATTCCACATATGAATGAGATCATATGATATTTGTCTTTCTCTGACTGACTTAGTTCACTTAGCATAATATCCTCTAAGTTCTGTCCATGTCATTGCAATGGCAAGATTGCACTCTTTTTGATGGTTGAGTGATATTCCAGTGTGTGTGTGTGTGTGTGTGTGTGTGTGTGTGTGTGTGTATGAGAGAGAGAGTGTGTGTGTGTGTGTTTGTACCACCTCCTCTTCATCCATTCATATATTGATGGACATCTGGGCTATTTGGCTACTGTGGACATTACTGCTATAAATAGCGGGGTACAGGTGCCCTTTCGGATCACTATGTTTGTATCCTTTGGATCTTTCCCTTTTTGTTGAAATGTTGAGGTCTCTTCAAAGAGTTGAAGACTTCTCATTCGTTATTTTGAGACCTTTTATTTCTGACTTTCAGTTTTTTAATCCATTGTTTTTCCTCTCATTTCTGTTCTCCCTTTGAGTTTCAGATATCCAGTTTAACTCTCTCTTCTTGGCTCATGTGAAAGTTCTGTTTTTAGCAACCATTTCTAGTTCTAACATACTAGTGGTGTGTTAGATCATTTGGATCCTTGGGTTAGGTCCTTGGATCGGAGGACCACCTGGTTGAACTTCAGTTCTTTTCTCTTTCTTCCTTCCTTTCCTTCTTTCTTTTTTTTTTTTTTAAGATTTTATTTCTTTATGTGAAAGAGGGAGAGATGACAAGTAGGCAGAGAGGCAGGCAGAGAGAATAGGGGAAGCAGGCTCTCACCTGAGCAGAGAGTCCGATGCAGGTCTTTATTCCAGGACCCTGAGATCATGACCTGAGCCGAAGGCAGAGGCTTTAACCCACTGAGCCACCTAGGTGCCCCTAACTTCAGTTCTTTTTTAAACTGTCATTGCTTTCTCCTTAGCATCAGTAACACAGGCTCTTGGGATCCCTGAATGTGAACTGTGCAGAGGACAGGCTAAAAAAATTGATCCTCACAAGTGAATTAATAGATGTGAATCAAATGTAAGTCACAAAATAATTTTTATATCATTTTTCATTAACATATAATGTCTTAAGTTTTTTCTTTTTTATCATTTTTTAAATTAACATAATGTTGTTTTTTCTTTTTTATCATTTTTATTAACATATAACGTCTTAAGTTTTTTCTTTTTTTTGTAATTTTTTATTAACCTATAGTCACAAAATAATTTTTGTCCAACACAGTTAAATGAGTATTACATTTATCTGATTATAAAGCTATCAAAAACTGTTCTGAAAAAGATTGGTTCAAATAGATCTTAGCCTAAACATATAAAACATAATATATGGGCACAATAATTAGAATGCAGTCATACAGGCATTTTCCTAGACTATTAAATTAGTGGAACCAATAGAGATTATAATTATAATTATAAATAAATGACTGTAAAATTTAATAATTGAATTTTAGAAGGCAATTTAAAACTAGAAAAAAACTAGAAAAAAATAAAGAAATACAGGTTTGGAGAAACTCATTAGCAAAGGAGTAACTCATTAAATTACTTACCTAATTATTAAATCGACCAATATATATTAAGCTCTTCCTGCTGGTCTGTTTTAAGCACTAGGAGTAGGGATATGGCATTGAACAAAAGATACAAAATCCCTGCTTTCATAGGCCTTATGTTCTGAAATGGAGAAAAATGTAGAAAAACGATTATTCAAGATTTGAATAGAATATAAAATGATTGAAGTCTCTCAGAAATCATGATTAAGAATTAATAAGTTCCTATCTTTTCTTATTCTAAATGAGAAAAATAAATTATAAAGAAAAAAATTTGATTTGATTTGATCATATGCAATATTATTTTCGTATTTGAAATTTATTACTTTCTCTGATTATAAAAATGATGTATGTTGGGGTGCTCTGATGGATCACTTGGTTAAGTGTCCAACTGTTTTTTTTTTTTTAATTTTATTTATTTATTTGACAGAGAGGAGAGCGATCACAAGCAGGCAGAGAGGCAGGCAGACAGAGAGGGGAAGCAGGCTCCCTGCTGAGCAGAGAGTCCGATTCAGGGTTCGATTCCAGGACCCTGAGATCATGACCTGAGCTGAAGGCAGAGGTTTAACCCACTGAGCCACCCAGGCACCCCAAATGTCCAACTCTTGATTTCAGCTCAGGTCATGATCTCAGGGTTGTGAGATCAAGCCCTGCGTCAGGCTCTAAGATTCTCTCCCTCTCCCTCTGCCCCTCCTACCTCTAAAAAAATAATGCATGTTGATTATAAAACAATGATGATAAAGGGAGATAAAGTGATGATGTTGGAACCCATAGATAATTTAATAAAAATGTTAGTTATCATATATAAAATAAACTGTTGAAATAATATTCAAAATGTTAAATGAAATAAAAAATACTAAAACCCATAAAAGTAGTACGATTTTTTAAAAAGATTTTATTTACTTATTTTATGGGGTGTCTGGGTGGCTCAGTGGGTTAAAGCCTCTGCCTTGGGCTCAGGTCATGATCTCAGGGTCCTGGGATTAAGCCCCGCGTTGGGCTCACTGCTCAGCGGGAAGCCTGCTTCTCCCTCTCCATCTGCTTGCCTTTCTGCCTGCTTGGGATCTCTTTCTGTCAAATAAATAAAATAAAATCTTAAAAAAAAAGATTTTCTTTACTTATTTTAGAGAGAGACAGCACAAGTGGGAGGGGCAGAGAGGGAGAGAATCTCAAGCAGACTCCATGCTGATCTTGGAGCCTGATGTGGGGCCTGATCCCAGGATCCTGAGATCCATGACCTGACCTGACCATGACTCTTGAAACCAAGAGTCCAAAGCTTAAGCAACTGCACCATCCAGGTGCCCCCAAAATAGCACAAATTAAATCAGAGTTTGTTCCTACAATTTGGGCATAGAAGGGCTTCCTAAACAGGCCTGCAAATCTATTGAAGAGAAGGAAAAAAAAAGTGGCTGTCGTAGCTACATAAAAATCCACAAATTTTATGTCGTGAGATATACTGTAGAGAAGTTAGAACTGAAGATATGGGCTTCAATTATGGGTGCAAGAGGGAAGAGGGCTGGCTGCTCAGGCTATTGAGTGACTGGCTAGGAAAGGAGGAAGATTTTGCAAACAAGGAAGACTGGAAACAAGGCTGGTGAAGAAGTAGCAAGAGCAGCAGGATGGTGTGGCATCAGGGAAGCTAAAGAGTGTCAAGAAGGAGGGAGAGGCTAGAGATGATGAGGACTGGAGACCTCAGCAGCCCCTGGTGGCTTCTGGCAGAATGCTTTCTGTGAAGTCTTTGGCCCAAGGCCAGTTTGGAGTGGGTCGAGGCAGGAGGGGAATGTGAAGAAGTGGAGACAATATAGACAAGAGTAGATAAAAAGTCTTTCACAGCAGGACAGGAACAGGGGTCGATGATAGAGATGAATTTGTTGTTGTTGTTTTAAAATGGATCCTATTTGAGCATGCTGTATATAAGAGGTGATAGGAAAAATCTAATTGCAAGGCTGACTTTGTGGATGTGAAACCTGTGTAGTCTGCACTTAGTAGGGCCCTGCACTTGGTCGACTAATCTGCTGTTACCGTATTGAAATTCCTTTTTTTTTTAAAGATTTTATTTATTTATTTGAAAGAGAGAGATCACAAGTAGGCAGAGAGGCAGGCAGAGAGAGAGGGGGAAGCTGGCTCCCCGCCGAGCAGAGAACCCGACTCAGGGCTTGATCCCAGGATTCTGAGATCATGACCTGAGCCGAAGGCAGAGGCTTTAACCCACTGAGCCACCCAGGCGCCCCCTGTATTGAAATTCTTATTTTTGAACCAGGAGCACTACTGAACTGGTTCACTTTCATTTTGCAATGGGGCCAGAAAATTAT
This sequence comes from Nasua narica, assembly GCA_028533885.1. Lineage (NCBI taxonomy): Eukaryota > Metazoa > Chordata > Mammalia > Carnivora > Procyonidae > Nasua > Nasua narica. The sequence goes on along the minus strand of JAPYYJ010002319.1, from coordinate 434 downwards.
GTAGCTGTTGAAAAGGAAAAGTTTAACATACAAAAGCAACAAGGGTGAGCGCCTGGGTGGTTCAGTGGGTTAAAGCCTCTGCCTTTGGCTCAGATTGTGATCTCAGGGTCCTGGAATCGAGCCCCCAGTCTGGCTCTCTGCTCAGCGGGAAGCCTGCTTCCCCTCTCTGCCTGCCTCTCTGCCTACTTGTGATCTCTCTCTCTCTCTGTCAAATAAATAAATAAAAGCTAAAAAAAAAAAAAAAGCGACAAGGACTTCCAATCATTTTGATGGAGGAGCTCCAGAATCTGGGTGAACTGATTGGACAATAGGCGATTTCTTTTTACAATGGAAAGGAAAGAGTCTGCGTGAATCTGGAGGCTAATTTTACATGTTTCCTGTCTCTATGATAAGGGAGTAACATCTGATGTCTTCAATTTTTTCTCTGTGAAAGT
>JAPYYJ010002318.1:0-12991 GCA_028533885.1 Nasua narica | reverse complement strand
GGGGGGGGGACGGCCTGGGAGGGGTGACAGGAGAGACGTCGGGGGAGGGGACGGCCTGGGACCTGAAATGCGGTGGATGTGCGGTCTAAGTCCGTGTCTTCCCACGTAACAGTTTCGTGATGAGAATTTTCTTAGTCCTCTGACCCTCCGGTTCCTCCACTGCAAAGTGTCCCTTGGACGCAGCGGGAGGAAGAGATAACTTACTCTCCGTGAGGCACCCGACCCAGAGGGACTTGCGCGGCGGCGCGGCGGCCGGAGAAGACCGTTGGCCATCAGGGGTCGCCTGAGAAGCCGAGACCCGCGAGCCTCCCACTGACTCGGAGCCCGGAGCCGACAAATCATTAAAAGGAAAAGAAAGCAAAAATACGGTGTGTGGTCTAGGGCCGTGGGTCTCATTTTTGGTTGAATTAAAAAATTAAAAACCAAGAGTTCCTTTTCATGTCTTACCCTCTAAATTTCTTATTCTAAATTTAAATAGTTTCCCGCGTCTGCCACATCGTACGCCGCACCGGGACTTAAGTACGCGTCCACCCACACCAGCGCCAAGTCGTCCAGTTCGCGAGCCGCGCGAGAGGGGGCCGCCGGCAGGTCATGGGGCATCACCGGACCCAAGGCTACGGGGCAGACCTGCAGCCTGAGAGGGGTCATTTTAAGTCCAGTAAAACTAGGGCAAGGACCCCGCGACGCCGCCGTCTCGGATTTCCCCTCTAGGAGGGCTGGACGGCCGGGCGGGGGAGCATCGGCGGTTTCGTCTCCGGGAAACTGGAGCAGACGTGGCCCCCAGAGCCCGGCAGGCGCATCCGCCCACCTCTGAGCAGCCTCCCCCTGCACAGGTGGGGCGAGAGCACGCCAGGGGCCAGGGAGGGAGCCGGCCGGAGAGGACAGACTCGGTGCCCTGGGTTCAGGAGAGAGCCCAGAGGAGTCCGAGGGTGGGGAAACGAATTTCCTTAAAGCCATGAATGTGCGCCTGCCCTTCGGACACCCTGAGGGCCCCAGGGCTCGGCACCAGGCTCGCTCCTGGAGAGGGGGGAGCACCATAGCTGGGAGCGCGGACCGGGGCGCTGGGGGGCAGTGACTGCGCGTCCGGGAGCCAGCACCCTGGCCGGCTCGTTGATGCCTGCGTCTCACGCCGACAGCCGCAGCCCCTCTCGGAGCCCTGCCTCGGGCGGCTGAGCTAGAGCTGAAGGACGGTACCTGCCTCCGCTGGGGAGACCGCGCGCCGTGGCAGGGACCCCACGGGGTCGCCCGTGGCCTCCTCGCGCGACAGAAGCCACAGTCCCTTCCCCAGCGTGCTGTCTGCTGGGATGACCGAGGAAAGCAAAAGGAGGGGTTATCTCATTTCCTTCTCTGCAAAAACCAAGAAAGAGCCCACCCAGAGCCGGGGGCAGCTGGGCTGCGGGGGGCGGTGCTGGAGGGCGGGCAGGGACAGCGGGGGCCTCGGGGCGGCCACGGTAACTTCTCCCGCGCTGGCTGCTCGGGGAGCCCGTTCAGTGACACAGAGACATCCCAGTGACCTTGTGCGGGAGCAGAGGACAGGAGAGTGAGAACGCGGAGGAGGAGGGAGGGAGGCAGGGAGGAGGCATTCCAGAGCCTCCAGGACCCTCAGCACGAGCCCCTTTCCAAACAGGTGCGCACTGGAGAGAAGGAGCTGGAAGCCCACGCGGGGGCGGCTGGGCGGACCTGAGGTCCTGGGGCGGTGGGGCAGGGCGGCGTCCGGCACATTTGTTGCGGATGTGTGAGCGACCCCCCAATACTCGCCGAGGGCGATCGAGAGCGAGAGGGAGCGGGTGCGGCACCCGCGCAGATCTCCTGACTCTGGGCGGCCGCTCAGCTGCTAGGAACACGGGGAGCTCACGCCTTGTCCCCAAGGAGCAGCCGAGAGTCGGCCACACGGGGCGCGGGCGATGCCGGACGGTCCCCGGCCCGGGGAGAAGGGGCCTCGGGGCTTCGTAAGAAGGGCTCTGGTCTCGGCGCAAAGAAGGTCTGCACGGATCGGAAGGGACGGGCTCAGCTCGGGGACACCCGCCGGGGCCGCCTTCCACGGCTCGTGCTCCGGGGACGCGAGGGTCCTCGCCGCACGCGCGCACACCCAGAACCTGCCGCAGAGAGCCGGGCTCCGGCCCCGAGCCCCCAATTCAGGGCCCCTGTGTCGGGCGCAGACCGGGGGGTGGATGGTGCGTGCGGTTCCCCGCAGGACGAGGCCTTCCTGGGGCCTCCAGAGAGAGGACGCTGGATTCCCCTGCCCCTCGGCAAAGCCCCGGCCTCAGACGCCCGGAGACCGGCGCCCCACGACCTCCCGCCCACGGCTGCCCCCCTCCCGGACGAATTAGAAGCCGACCAAGCGGCCCCACTGGCCTACGGGGTGCGGCGTGGACACAGGGCCGTCTGGGGTGACAGACCCCCCGGGGCGCACTGGAGGAGTGTCGGTGGCGGTTTCTTCCTGCCCATAAGTGCTGCCCCGTGACGGCCCGGAGCGGTGAGGGTGAACTTGGTGTCCCACAGCGCTGCCCTCGAGGGGCCTCAGGCTGGCGGGCGCCCCAGGGGCCCCCGAACGTCTGGGGCGGCGCTCCCTCTGATCAGGCTCCCGGCCTCCGGTACCAGCGCCCAGCGAGCAGGAGCGGGAGGCTAGCGCCCACAAGCCCCGTGGCCCTGGCCGTCTTGGGTCTGTGGCTGGCCACGCAGTAAGGACTGCTCAGTGCAGGCCATGCACAGAGGCCCCGAGCTGCTGTCAGGACCTGTGGTGACCGGCAGAGGCCGTGGGCCCCAGGCCGCCTGGCCTTCCTGCGAGGGGCGGCAGCCTCAGGCAGAGCCTCAGCGCCGGAGGCCGGGGTCCTCGGGGCCGGGCCGGGCACACAGCTCCCGGGACGGGTGCAGGGAGTTCGCCTGGGCGCGCCCCCGGTCCCACAGTGCTCGCTGCTCTGAGGAGCTCGCAGGGAGGGCGGTGCCTGCCCCAGGCCTCTGCCTTCCCAGCGTCAGGGTTGGCCGGGCTCCGCGTGGGCCGGGCTCCCCGTCGGCACCCCGCTCCCAGGGGCCTCCGAGCGCAGATGAGGGGTCCCTGCTCCTGCCCTCCAAGGTCCCGTGTGCTGAGAGGTTGTGATTGCGCTGCGTCCGCAGTCCCTGGAACGGTGACCGGCCCACGGGGCCTCCCCGGCCCCCGTCCGCTGCGGCCTCGGCCTCGCTCGCTTGCGTGGGCCCAGCAGTGCGTGCGCTCGTGCTGGGCGCCCTTCTGCTTGAAGACACCTTCCCTGATGCACAGCGGTGACCCGCGAACTCTGACCTCACGGCCAACAGCGCACCACTCGGCGTGGACGGGGCTCGGCTAACACAACCGTGTCTCCTTGGGAGCCACACAGCCCTGCTGGAGGGAGCGCTCGCCGGCGCCACGCGCGGGGGCCTCTCACGTAGAAATCACCGACAAAAGCCACAAAAATTTGGAAAAGGTCCCATTTAGGAAACCACGGAGAGGACCCTGTTCCAGGACGAGCGCGGCCTCCGCCAGCAGCCCCACGCTTCCCCCGCCCTGCCACCTCCCCAGCGACCACGAAAACAGAGGAACTCCGGCAGCGGGGGGTGCTCACACATGGCCCTCCCCCGGGGGCCCCCCACACTCCGCGCCCCGGGCGCCCACAGGCACGTGGAGAGAGGTCAGGCCCATCCACCCGCTGGGCAGCTGAGCGCCGAGGGGACAGGAGTGCCTTCCCGACCAGGCCCTGCAGGAGGGCCCGGGGACAGAGGCACAAAGGGGGCTGCTGGGGTTCCGGGGAGCAAATCCCGGGGATGGTCAGGGGTCCTGGCGAGCGATGAGTTTGGGGATGCCCCCTCTTCCCCAGCCGAGGGGACTGGCTTCTTTGTTGTGGCCGGAATGATCCCGCCCGGGCTCTTGAAGCACGGACGCTGCATCCGTCCGGGGCTCCGGCCTTGGCACCCGGCGGGGGAGGGGTGCTCACCGTTGCTGGCCCGCTGCCGGATGGTCAGCATCTGCTCTCCTGACAGCTTCGCCTTCTTCATGGCCGACGTGGCCCGCGGGCATCCCGACAAGCTGGGGACAAGACAAGGCATCATTAGTTGGGGTCTCGGAGGAGCCCCAGCCCTGCAGAGAGAAGGGGGGGCGAGGCTCGTCACGCGGGCGTTTTACCGCAGAGGGCCGGCGCGGTGGACACGGTGCGGCCCGCTCCCCGCACACCGGGGCGGCTGCGTCTGCCCGTGGGATCAGGGGCCGTTCCGGTCGGGGCCTCAGCTGACATCAGGCCGCCGGGCTCTGGGGCCGGAGCGAACGCCCCGTTCGCCACGTGCCTCCTGGGGCCGCCTGGGGTCTGGGTGGAGTGACCTTCTGGCTTCAGAAACCGTCCTTATGTGGAAGTGCGGGACTCACACAAGGCCTGAGTTAAGATGCGATCGTAAACACACAGCTGGGGAGAGAGCGGGTAACGGGCGCGGCCGGGATTCAGCCCGTCCACTCGGCTTGCCCGGCGCCGCCGCCCGTCCTGCCCAGTCCGTCATCGGGGGCGGCCGCAGGAAGAAGGACAGAACCCCACGGGCTCGACTGCACTCGAATGTTGAAATCCCGGTTGCCACCGACATCTAATCTGCGGCCTCTTTGCAGACGTCCCCGCCGCCCCGACGTCACCAACACGGGGCCCCTCCGGTGCGCTGCCCCTGGAAACCGGTCTGAGCGCTGGCGACCGTCTTCCCGGGGCGGCTCCCTGCCTCCTTCCCTTTCCAGCTGTGTGTGCATGGAGGACGGTCCCTCACCGCGAGCTCCTCCCGCGGCCCGGAGCCTGGGCTGCGCCACACCTGCCCCGGGGGGCTCCCCTCACCCAGCCCCCATCTCAGGGTACCCCAGGGGCCCCCGGGTCTCGTGACGTGGCAACGACACACATGCACACGGCGGTGTGCCCACGGTTGCGTGTATATTTACATCATACATGCGCTGCGTCCGGCCCTCGGCGCCAGGCGGCCCCTGGTCACAGCGCGGGGACACGGTCGGGGGCCGGTTGGCACTGCGGCCATCCCACGCCCAACGACAGTGTGGTTATGCGTGTTATCAGCAACCCGAGCACTGTCCGCGTCGACACGGGAGGCTTTCTGAATATGGTCACGCAGATTTCCTCCTGCGGTTCACACTTATGTCCGCATTGTCTCTGCTAAGCCGGCGGGGAGAGGCTTGTACCGGGGGCCGCCCCCGAGGGCCCCGGACAGGCTGAGTCCTCTCCGCCCCGTCGCTCTTCCCGGGACTCTGCTGCCGGGAACCGCGTCTGCTGGTGGTGGTTCTAGACGGACGGGCGTGAGTCCCCGGACTCTCAGGTCCCTCTCCTCCTCCGCCGCCCGCCTCCCCGTCTTCTCTGGACTCTGTACCGAATGTCGGCCAGAGCCGTTGGTCGCTGTCTGTGTCTGCCCCCCGGCCCTGCTGGCCCGGCTCCGGGAGGGCGCCCGGTGGCCCCGGCCCGTTGGCACCTGGTGGTCTTTCTCCGTCTGCACATCGGGGCCGCTCCTCAGAGGCCGTGTCCTTCCAGCCCAGTCCGGCCTCTCCCCGCCCGATCCCCTGCCCTGAGAAGAGGGTGGTCAGACGTCAGTGATGCCGCGGTGCGTGGGCACACGGCCGCCAAGGGGAGGGGTCAGTAAAGCGAAGCCGGCAGAGGGGAGGGGACGTGCTCGGGACCTCCCGTGGGCACCCAGAATGCCGGTCCCAGACCTGTGCGTGACAGCAGCCCCAAACACCGTAGAAACACCGGCTCCCGGACCCCGCTGACGTGCAGACCCCGATTTGATCTTCCCTCACTTCTCTCCATTTTCAGGGAACAGAAGGGCCGGCCGGGGATGCAGAGGATGGCGTCCTTCCCGGAGACGTCCCCGGGAGCTGGGACACCGGATTGGGGCAGAGACAGGCCCATGGAGTGACGCGCTTTGATCAGGCAGGCCCGTGCCCAGGGCCGGATGTGGCAGCGTCCCTGGCACCGACCTGGGTGCCGGTGGGTCTGCGGGCTCCCCGGGGGGCCTGTGCCGACCTTGTGTCACGGTGTGCCGCCTCCTGGGGTTCCAGGGGCCTGGAGGACTCTCACCTGTCCCCTTCAAGGAGTGGAGCCCGAGCACTCAGTGAGGTTCCCTCGGAGACCCGGGGGCCGGTACAGAAGTCCCGCTAAGTAAAGCTGCTTTGCCCTGAGTGGGGATTGGGGGAGTTGCAGAATCTTAGTTCTGGTCCCTCTGGGCCCCAAATAGCTAAGCGGCGACCCCCGCAGCTCGCAGCCCCGAGACGTCCAGCTCTAGCCGGGGCACCGAGGCAGGGTGGGCTCGGGGCAAGTGCTTCAGAGGGAGGCACACATCCGGTCAGGACCCCGGCCCACAGGGACCTCCTTGGGAGAATCTTCCAGCCGGAAAGAGCTAAATACGAGAGTGTTTCTGGGAGGCGTGGAGGCAGGGGGCTCGCCCGTGGGAGGGACAGGGATTGCGAGCAAGCTGGCGCCTGCAGTCCCCCGGCTGGCCGGGGAGGCTGGGACAGACATTTAGGGACACAGGCCTCAGACCAACCGGGCATGGGAGTCGCGGCTCAGCCCCTTGCCCGGAGGGACCAGCCAGGTGCAAACAGCCTCTTCCTAGCCAGGTGGGAGCACCTCGATGCCTTGGCTGACTGCTAACCTTCCGGCTTGGCTGTTTGGACCCTCTCACGATGTAACGTCTCGCTTGTGAGAGAGCAGGGGCCGTCAGGGCCGCAGGTCCCGCAGTGCAGACCCCCGCCCGCCCGAGGCACAGCCCCACCCGCACCTGCAAGCCTGCTCCCCGGGCGGCCCGGCCCCCTGCGCGGGCTTGCTTCCCGGCACGCGGGGGTTTCAATTCCACAGACCGGAACCCGGCGGGAGGGACCCCCTGCAGGTGGGCCTGGGGACAGATTCCTGCACCCGGGATGCTTCTCCTGCTCTCCCGAGGAGGGCTCCTTGCGCCAGCCCTGGTGCTCCGGGGGATCCTGTCCAGCGTGGTGCCCCGGCACAGTGGCTCGGGCTCCTGACGGCGGCCTCTCAGACCTCAGCTGCAGAGACAGGACGGCGAGGCCTGAGTGCTCCCGCCTGCGCCCGCGGCACCTTCTCCTGCTCCCTCCGGGCGGGCGGACCATCCTCCTTCCTCTCTTCCCCACCTGCTGGAGGCTCCTGTTAGCCGGTTAGCAAGCCCCCGGGATTCTTCCTCTGCTTTTTAAAAACTGTCTTCTTTTCTCATTTTATAATTTAAGGGAGATTTCTTCAACTGTACCCGCTAACCTTCTAACTGAACGTTTTATTTCACTCATCTTTGTTTTAAAGAGGTCTTGTTCTCTTGATTTTTCTTGGTTTTATGGAGATAGTACGTCTTACTATTTATCCCATTCATTCTCTTTTTCTATGTGCTGTCAAATTAAAAAATTCTCTTTCCAGAAATATCTGTTTTCCCCGAGCTTTTCTTTCTTCGTTAACGTCTCTTTTGCTTTCTGCCAATGGAACTTAGTGCTTAAATGGCTGGTCATCCTTGGCTGTTCACTGTCGTCTCCCGAGTTCACCCGCTGAGGCCCGTCCGGGGCCTGCGGACATCTGGCCCCCCCCGTCTGGAGGGTGTAGGGGACACTCACGGGCCGAGGCTGTGCGCACAGCAGCTTGGGAGCCCGAGGCGGAGGGCCTGACCGCACTGGGCACTTCTGCCGCGCACACACCCGGGGCCCAGCGCGGCGCCCCTTCCGCGGCGCGAGGGGGCACGAGGCGTCTGGAGCCCCGCTCTTCCTACAGAGATTCCCACCTCCTGCTGTTTCCAAGGCTGCGCTGAACCCGCCGCAGGGTCCTGGGGCCCGAGCGCTGCTCACGTCCGGTTCCGCCCCTCTCCCCGGCGTCCGTCTGTCCCCTCGGAGCCGGACCCGAGCCCTGCGTCCCCCAGCACTCAGCTCGCAGGACGTCACGCAGGTGATGGAGCGCCCTTTGCTTTCTCCATTTTTATTATTTTTATTTCGTGGGTTTCTAATCTCAGCAGAGTTTTGAGATCAGTGGAGATAAACGTGTTTTGGGGCCGTGGCCCGGGATCCCAGAGACGGCTGCTGCCATTGGGTGCAGGGCGACCCGCCGTGGTCCACACGGACGCTGCCCCTCTCTCCCCCTCTGAGGGTCACGGCAGCAGGGAGCTCGGCGGCTCTTCCTCCTTGGGGGTGACCCCGGCCCCGTCGACCCGGGCGGCCAGGGCCTGGACTCTCAGTCGGGGGACAGAGGGAACCTCCGAGTGGGTGCCCAAGAGACAGCGGCGGCCGGCCCCTCGTCAGCGACAGGAGCCCCGAGGGGCAGCTCCGAGAGTCCGGGGCCGGGAGCCGATGGTCACAGCCGCCACACAGCCTGACAAGGAACTGGAACCCGTTGAGCCCGTTTGGGTTTTGTGCTGCGGAGGCTCGTCCTAGCACACGGTGAGGACTCCGTTTCCCTGGTCGTCTCTCCTGCTGGGGAGCTAGACCCAGCGTTTGTCCCTGCCCTGGGTCAGCCGTCCCCCGACAAGACGCGGTGATGTCCCCACTCCCCGAAGCTGCGACGAGAACTCTGTTTGGAAAGGGGTCTCAGCAGATGTGCTCAGGCTGAGGCGGCGGCCCGGGGACCCAGGGACCTCCGCCGCAGGGACGGCGCTCTTGGCTCCCAGCTTCGCGCCGGGTGGCCGCAGGTCCGGGCACGTCCGCCCGAGGGTCCGCGAGGCCGGCCCACCACTGGCTGCGGCAGGAGGCGGTGGGAGGAGCACAAGGGGTGTGGGTGGCTCTGGAGAGAGAGCGCGATCCTCCTCCCTGGGGCTGCGGGCCGTGGGCCGTGAGCCCGGGTGCGGGGGTCGGCATCGGGCGGGGGCGTCGTCTTCCCATTTCTCTGCGACCGTGTGGGACACGCAGCACCTGTGGCCTCAGCAAACCTCCTGGAGCGAACATCAGAAGGCTTCTGGCTCTCATGGGCAAGGCGTCCTGGAGATGCCGAACCCCAGCGTCAGCAAGAAACGTGGACATCGGTGGGTCTGTGGGTGTGGACGAAGACAGCAGGGCTGGGCACAGGAGGGCTGGGACGGGGCCGTCCCCGGAGACCCCAGGACACACTCGCGTCCAGCAGAGGTGGGAGCTGAAGAGGACGTGGAGATGAGATGTCCCTGAGCTCGAGTGACCACCAGCCCCCCTGCCGCTCCCTCTCAGGTGGGCCCGGCGTCTCTGCCGAGGACGCGGCCATGCAGACCCCCGGAGGAAGCTAGCGGGGCGCGGGGGGCACGATGGGGCGAGGACGCCTCGAGGGACGACAGGGACTACACTCTGCGGGCAGCAGAGGCTGGGCCGCCGGCTGAGTTCCCGTCCCACGGCGGGGGCAGGGCCGAATCAGCGCGGTCTTGGCAAACACACGGACTTGGAAAATTCGTAGGACCCGGTCACACGGTAAAAATTGCTGTATTCCTGGGGTGCCTGGGGGGCTCTGCCGGCGAAGCCTCTGCCTTCGGCTCAGGGTATGATCCCAGGGTCCTGGGATCGAGCCCCCATCGGTCTCCCTGCTCGGTGGGAAGCCTGCTTCTCCCTCTGCCGCTTCCCCCACTCGAGTTCTCTCAAATACATAAGTAAGTAAATAAATATTTAAAAAAGTTGCTGATTCTTGAAAACCTATGATTTGCTTACGAATTGAGGGTGTGTCCTGCTGATCTCAGCAGTGACTGGGGATGAGAAAGTCCTGCCACCTGCACCCGCAGGCCGCGCACTTTCCGGTCCTGGTGCTGTGTGCGTGTATGTGCGTGCAATGTGTGTAAGCATGTGTGTGCGTGTATGTGTGTATGCATGTGCATACATGTGCTTGTGTCTGCACATGTACGTGTGCCTGCACGCGTGCGCGTGTACACGTGTGTACCCACCACTGTGTGCACGTGTGCGTGTCTGCACACATGCATGCACACACGTGTACACGCGCACACCCATGTGTGTGTCTGCGGATGTGTGCATTTGCGTGTTCAGTTTCTTCATCTGTTTACTGGAGATACAAATGAGTTTGCTGCATTATGAACGTTCTGGCTTGTTCTTTGGCCGCCCCTATGTGGTTATAACAGGCTGCATTTCTCGAGGCAGAGGCTGTGGGAACAATTTTATTTCTCTGAAGATTCTCGCACAGAACAACTTGCTGTGGGAGGCAGTGTCCTCAGGCGGCCCTCGAGTTCCGGCCCCTGCCGGCACCGTGGTGAAGCCCCCCTGGGTGAGGGGTGCATCCAGCACGCGGGGGCTCCTGTGTCCATGCCCCGTGGCCAACAGATCAGTCCTGGGCATGGGGGGAGTGGCTCCTGCCTCAGGTGGCCGGTGGCCACGTGGCCCCAGGCTGGCGGCTGGCGCAAACACGGGCCTCGGCCCGGGGGCCTGAAGGAGCTGAATTCTGCCAAGACCCCGAATGAGCGTGAGGCAGATGGTGAGGGGGCACCCGCAGCCACCGAGACCCCAGCCGAGGCCCCGAGCACGAGTAGAGACAGAAGCTGGGTGAGGTTCGGGCCACGGACCCTCAGCAGCCACCGGATGGGGACTGAAAGATGGCGTGCGGGTGGGACGTGGGCCCGGGAGGGGCACTCCTGCGGCACTGAGGGCAGGCCGCCAGGCCGAGGCCCCCACCTCCCCTGGTCGACGCTGGTCTTCGGGCTCCCACTGCCTCAGGCCGAGGAGGGGGAGCACATGCGAGCTCTACCTTCCAGCTTTTCACGGGTCTCGGGGCGCATCTAGAGGCAGAGGTTGGAATTCTCCCTCCCGAATGTTCCCCGTCAACTACTGAAACGTGGAGATTAAAATACAGGGTCGCACCACCGAGCGACTTTGAGACGCAGGGTCCGCACAGGGCCGTTCGGAGGGACCAGCCCCACGGGGCACGTGTGGACTCGGACCGTCGAATCCAAGCCCCCCAAAGGCTTTGCCGTGGAGTTGGGGCATCAGGAAGGCCAACTGCCCACGGAAACGGCCCTGAGGACGAGCCAGGACCCGGCAGGCGGTGAGCAGCTAGGAGTTAGACTCAAATTTCATCGTGGGCTCTCTCCTTCTGGGGGTGCGTGTGGAGGAGGGTGTGCGGGCGGCTCTTGTGGAGGGCACGGGCCCTGCGCCCCCACTAAGGAGCAGAACTCTTTCCTCGGCAACAGCTCACTGTATCCCCTCTGGGCGGGGCATTCCAGTCCCGCACGGGGACAGGCACCGCGCAGGGAGGAAGCTGCCCGCCGGGCCCCCTCGGGCAGCAGGACCAATCCGGGCCCAGCGAACGGGCCGAGAGCAAGCCATGGAGACGTCTTCCTGCAGACGGGGCCGCCTGGTGAGACGACCCAAGGGTGGCCCGAGGGGCATGAGGGCCTGACTCCTTCCCAGAAGCAGGTGCCCAGCAAATCCCCATCCCGAGGCCGTCTGGCCTGGCGCAAACGTCTTCTCCGCCCCCACAACCTCTCTAGCGCAGCGGGCCCTGGAGAGGGGCCCCCGAGCCCTCCACGCCTCCTCCTCTAGGAGAGAAATCTAGAGTCGAGAAGCCCTCTCCTCCTGTGTTGTAAAGGGAAGTACGATGTGTTCAATGTGCTTCGGTGACACAGAAGTCCACCACTGGTCTGGGAGCTCCGGCCACGACCTCCCGGTGTCCTCAGCCTCTTGGAAGCAGAAGCCGGGGAGAGAGCTCAGAGTGGGTGGGAGGGGTGAGGGACCAGGGCCGCAGAGAGTCCAGGGGGAGGGCTCCGGAGGCAGCAGGGCCCTGGGTGCAGCCACCGCTTGGCTCATAGGAGACAGACCCGCGGACTCCCCGAAGCTGTGGAATTAGGGTTTGTCCTCAGGGCCCTTGAGTACAGAGGGCCTGGAGACTGAGGGTCCTCCGTGCGTTCGCGCGGCCTGGACGGGAGGGCCAAGGTCTCGGCTGGGAGAGGACTCGCTGCAGCGGCCGCTGTCCCCACGGTGGGCGGAGGGCCGGGCTGCTGTGCCGGCGGGGACGGCTGGGGCGGGGGAGGTCTGCTGCGCTCGGCTTCCCTGCCGCCTGGAGTAGAGCGGGTGACCCCCGAGGAGGCCCGAAGGACGGCCAGCAGGCGGGGGAGCGGCAGGGCTCTGCCCGACGCCCTCCCACGTGGCCGTGCAGTGAGTGTCCTGGGCCGGGTCCCGCAGGTGGACATGGGGTCCAGGCCTGACGCCAGGCAGGCTTTCCTCCGTGTGGGCCGTGTGCCCAGGGAGAGCATCTCGCTCTCTTGGCGTTGGCTGTCTGCTCTAAAATCGGGGCCGTACAGATCTCAGGGTGCTGTGGCTCCGTGATCATGTCTGTGTGTGCTAAAACCACGGCTTCTCAACATCCGACGGAGGCAGGATAGCATAGAGCTTTCCTCTTCTCACAGGCCCCTCTCCCCCACATCCCAAAGGTGGACTACGTCTCCCAGCGTGCCTTGCATCTGGGGATGCTGTGCCCTGGGTCCGCCTGGGGGGCTGGTGGGAAGGAAGTGGTAGGTGCCCCCCCCAGCATTGCCTGCGATGATCGATTACAAAGTAGCTCACGAGGTAAGCGCTCAGGAAGGTGACTTATGTTTAGTGCAATTCTCTTGGCAAGTATCAGGCAAAATAAACATTCGGAAAAAGGCTGAATCCCCATTTGCGATGAACTGTAAGGAAACTAAAAATAAAACACATCAGGTTTTGGGTCTGGGAAGAAAGTTTAAGAGGATCTAGGAGGTGATCTTTTTGAAACAATATTTCATTGTGGTCAAGCCCAGTGAAGGATAAGACTTAGTTCTAAGATGGCTTATTAATTTTCCGGGGTTAGCCTTGGTGACTTTGGTGCTGGCGTGGGCGTGAGGCCTGCTCCTTCACCTGCATACCCCACGCAGTCCCATCCTGCGCCTGGCCTGAGCTCCAGTCCTCAACTGGGAACACGAGGCTGCCTGCGCCCCGGGCTCCCACCAGGACGCAGAGGGCTCACCCAGGAAGGTGCTTACGCCGCCGCCAGAGGGCGAGGGGGCCTCTCCGGGACACAGGGGGAGGTGAGAATGGGCGGGGGGGGGGGGG
>JAPYYJ010002317.1:0-12994 GCA_028533885.1 Nasua narica | reverse complement strand
TGCCCTGCCCCCTGCCCCCTCCTCCCAGACCCCACTCCCCCTTTCACTACGATCCCCCAGCAGGTGGCTGTGGATTCTGCTACTGCTTCCTTCTCATCTCTCTCATCTTGGTGGGGTCCACAGCCAGCTCTCCTGTTGCTCAGAGATGTGGAGGCAGTTGCTAAGAGACAGTGAAACGTCAGTACCTGGCCCTCGAGGAAAAAAAGGGAGCGAAAAAGGGAGAGAGGAGGGGGAGAGAGGAAAGGAAGGCGGAGGGAGGGGAAGACCTGGCGGAAGCCACAAACCCCAGCAGCCTCAGCACCAGCTGAGTTTCGGGAAGAAGCATTCAGATTCTGTGAAGTTTCTTCTAAGCATCCTCTCTGCTTCCCCTTTTTGAGTCAAAGAAGGGGAACTGGCCCGGCACCGGGAGCACAGGACGGGAAGCCACCGAGGATGCTGCCCCGGGATCCAGGAGCCATGGAGGAGGAGAGGCCGGGGGAGGGGAAGTGCCGGGGAGGCCATCTGTTCTCCTGAAGCAGCAAGCGGGATTCCAGGATGAGGGAGGGAGACCCGCGGCTGCTGCAGATTGATGGCTGTGTCCTTGGAACAGAGTAAGTGGGCTCCTGAGGGCCTGTGGGAATGCAAGGCGAGACCCTGGGGTTCAGAAAAATGGGTCTGGATAAAGAAGCTGGGTGATTTCCTGGTGGGCGGGATTGAAGCTGGAAGTGCTGGGAAGGGAGGCAGTGCTAGACCAAGGGGGCGAGGGAGGACAAGTGAGGACAGCCAGGGGCCACGGAGGATGTGAGGGCCACAAGGGATGTGGGTGGCTAAGACACCGGCTGTGTCTCTCCCCCTGACCAAATGTGGGCGTGGGCTCATGCTGGGGGGCAGAGCGGCGCTTGTAGAAAGGGCACTAGGATTAGGGGTGTGCGTGGGGGGGACGCGGGGGGGGGCAGACTGGAAAGGGGGCTCTGCAGGAGAGCGTTTACAGAAGAATGCTGGACAGAAAATTGGGAGGTGTGAGTGCAGGGCAGGGCAAAATGTGGGGGGATCACAGGAGAACAATGCATGCGTGTGTGTGTGTGTGTGTGTGTGTGTGTGTGTGTGTGTGTGTGCGTGAGGGAGAGAGAACGAGGGAGAGGGCAGGAGGGAGAGGGGAGTGCTAACCCCTGTCTGATAGGGGTATGCAAACACCCTGCATTTGTGCGCCTGCTTTCTCAGAGAGTTGTTCCGGGCTGTGCTGTTTGGTGCTGAGGGCGAGGCTAGGAGGAGAAGCAATCGTATCTCACCCAGGACAGAGCCCTAGGGCGGAGAGGCGACCACAACCGCCCACAACGTGAGGGGGGCATCTGAGCGCATTGCTGCCCACACCTGATCCACAGTGCGCAGAGAACCCTGTGGCCCGCGGCAGAGAAGAAGGGGGACTGGGAACCCGGGAGGGGACGGCGGGGAGGAGAGGGCGCTGGAGATCTCTGCCTGAGTGCTTTCCTTGTTGACAGAGGGAATTCTGCCCCCGCCGGCAGCCGAACACAGAGCTGGGCTGGGAGAGAGGCACTGGCTCAGGAGAAGTCGCCTAAGCGGTCCTAGCTGACCCCCATCCTGCACCTCCAGGACACATGGCTCTTTCCAGTCTTGGCAGGCGACAGCGGGTGTCGCTCAGGGTCCTCCCCAACCTGGGGAAAGAAGAGCCTTCTTGGAGATTTCAGTAGATGCTAAGGCTGAGGTCTCAGGCTTTCAGGAGGCCCATGGAGACCCACTCCCTGCCAGGCTCCCTTCCCAAAACACCCACCCCGGGACCCCCTTGGACTCGAGCCCCCTGGGCCACCAGGAGGAATGGCTTTTGAGACCGCCAATACTGGAGACCCAGACGCAGCCCTGGCTTCCTAACTGGTCCCAGACGTGGGACAGGGCTCCGGGTTTTTAGACGCACCAGGACCTTCAACAGGCACCTTTCCTGTCCTTCCTCCCCCCCCGCCCCCCACCCACCACCACCACCACCACCACCACCTCTCCAACATGAGACAGAAAGGAAGACCCAGCAGTCATGGGTGAGAGGAGCACGGATCTACAGCGACCCCTCCACGACCTGCTAGCAGCTGGTCCAGCCCCGTCCTCAGCTCCCCCTTCTCTCACGTTTTGATCGTCTTCTCAGACCCTGAGGGACCTCAACTGGATTCACTGTCCCCTGGGCTCCAAAGGGGGCTTCCTGGGGATCTCACCTAGGGAGGCCTCTGGTGCTTAGAGGCTCTGGGGAAAGGTTTGAGACATGATACCACGTGCCCAGAAGCCCCACCTTCCAGGACTCTGGCCCTGATGTAGCTGTCTTCCTGAGCCACTGCCTCTTGATTCATGGACATAGCCTCAGCTCCAGTGGGCTCCCTCCAGCCCTGCTGTTGCCAGCTCCCTGAGATGGGTGACACCTGGTCCCAGCTGCCCTGGCCTGGGCCCCCCCACCCGGCCGTGCTGCTGGTCTCCCTCCTCTTGGCAGCCGGGGTGATGCGCTCAGACGCCGGCACCAGCTGCCCCGTCCTCTGTACGTGCCACAACCAGGTGGTGGACTGCAGCAGCCAGCGGCTCTTCTCCGTGCCCCCAGACCTGCCAATGGACACCCGCAACCTCAGCCTGGCCCACAACCGCATCGCCACCGTGCCGCCCGGCTACCTCACGTGCTATATGGAGCTCCGGGTGCTGGATCTGCGTAACAACTCCTTGGTGGAGCTGCCCGTGGGCCTTTTCCTCCACGCCAAGCGCCTGGCACACCTGGATCTGAGCTACAACAACCTCAGCCACGTGCCCGCCCATATGTTCCAAGACGCCCACGGCCTGGTGCACATTGACCTGAGCCACAACCCGTGGCTACGCAGGGTGCACCCCCAGGCCTTCCAGGGCCTGGTGCAGCTCCGAGACCTGGACCTCAGCTACGGAGGCCTGGCCTTCCTCAGCCTCGAGGCCCTCGAGGGCCTGCCGGGGCTGGTGACCCTGCAGATCGGCGGCAACCCCTGGGTGTGCGGCTGCACCATGGAGCCGCTGCTGAAGTGGCTGCAGAACCAAATCCAGCGCTGCACGGCAGGTGAGGAGGGCGGGCGGGACGGGGTGGCCGTGGGGGAGCAGAGGGTCTTGCCTCGCTGCAAGCAAAGGCTCCAAAAAACAGAGAGGGACTGAGAGCTCTTCGCAGCAGCGCGTGCCCCCGTCTGTGCTGACCTCTGGGTGCACCGGCCTTTCCCCCCACCGGTATCGTCCATGAGGCGCTTTTGTGCCTGCCGGACGCCGGGGACTCACTCATTAGGGAAACACGCCCAGCCCTTGCCTCTGTAGCACTTAGGACCTAAGGAGGCAGGCAGACAGTCAACAAGAGTAGCTAATAAGAGACCTTGTGTGCTGAGCTCTCACCCTGACCTAAGAACTTGGCACGCATTATCTACCTCGCTTTTATGACCCCCATTTGGCAGGGGAAGAAACTGAGATCTAGGACAATAAAAAGACTTGCCCAGGGTCACTCATTCAGAAAGTAGTGCTTAACTATTTTCTTTTTAAATGGGGCTTAACTTTCTTCTTAATGGGGCTTAACTTCTAAGCCCCATTCTACTCTACTCTACTCCCTGCTTTTTAAGTGTTCTGAGTGCCGGGAAAACTCAGAGAAATAGAAATGGCTAACATTCTTTGTTTTAGTGCTTACTATCTGCCAGTCTTTGCTATTATGCTTTATCCTAAGCATATTTCCTATTTAGCTCATCTCATCCTCATAAGAACCATGATGAGACCCACACACACACTACTCTAATAGAGAAGGAATCCAAGGCACAGAGAGGTTCAGTAACTTGCCCAAAACCGCACAGCTGCTAAGGGTTGGAGTTAGGATTCAAACCCCGGCAGTCTGGCCACTTTCTGGCTATATCCTGAAGAGTCAGGTCCAAAGCCAACAGAAAGAGTCAGGGCAGAGTTCTGACTGGCCAAATGGCCTCAGCAGAGCTTTGCAAGTTTGGGGCATGGGGTGGGGAGTTGAGAAGAGACCTGGATGTGGCAATTTAACCAAACAGTTCCAACTGGGGGTGCACTGGGGACTGAAGAAGTCTGAATCACATAGGCTTGATGGGCCCTGGCCTCGCCCGGAGGCCGGCAGCATTCAGTCGTGGCCCCCGAGTCACTGGCTTTCTTGCGTGGCAGCTCTGAGCCTTGGCACTAGCCTCCAGCTTGGACCAACAGGAAATAACTAAGGGAATAACCATCTCAGGGGCTTCCCCAGAGCCTGGCTCAGAGTGTGTTCAAAAGGAGCGATGCTGAATGAGGTAGGAGGGAGAGGAGGACTGAGTGGGGAGCCCAAGACCAAAATAGTTTGGGGGGGCTGTGGGTCACGATTCCACTGTTTCTACGCAGGTGTGGGAGGAAGTTCTCTGGGTTCCAAAATAGCTGGGGACGAGATGGGGCAATGCGAGGGGGCATAAGGGGGAGGCTGCCTAGAGCGGTCTCCCCACCTGCTCACCCTTAGCAGGCTGCAAAGAGCAGTCTTCTCCTCTCTCTTGTGCGCTATGTACAGAAAGGGCATTCTGGAACCCAGCTTCTACCACACCCAGGGGCTCCCTCTTTTCTGTGATCTCTGAGGCCCCAGCTGCCCTTCAGAAGAAGCACAGCCTCCCATCGAGCAGGAGAGGGGTCCAAGGTCCCACCTGTGTAGCCTCACAACAGCGCAGATGAGGGACTCGAGTTCCAGAGAGGGGAAGTCACTGTCCAGTGGCCACGACTAGAAACCTAGGTCCCCTGTTCATCACACCGCACTTCCCTGAACAGTTCCTCTTGGGTGCAAAGAACTTGCCAGTGTGAGTCGGACCAGGCAACCATTTTCCCTTTGTCATCTTTTTCTTCTCCCACTATTATCCATGGTTTTTGGGCAAATCCCCCACAAAGGGGGATACAAGGGTGCCCTTGGGATCTCACTCAACCTCACGACTGGTCCCTTGACTTACCAGAGGACTTCATCATCCCTCGGGCTCTGATCTTGAATTCCCTCAGGGTCCTGCCAGCTGCCCTCAGAGCCTCCTCTGCTGGGTCCATACCAATTTCCCTCAGTTTCCCTGCTTTCGGCAGTGTCACATGGTCTCACCACCACCCTAGTCACACACACAATAGAATTTGGAATTCAGCATCTTCAGTTCCAAGAGGAGAGCCCTTGATGATCAACTCCAGACACGATCTTGTCCTGAGCAAGGTCTGGAGTGCCGCACTTGTCGCCATCAGAGACCCCCACCTGCAGTTTGGAGTAGATTGCTTCTTCTTCCCAAAACTGACTCTTCATTTCTAAGGGCAGTGATGTTCATCCATTTGTCAACAAGGGTCAATCAAAATCCATCATTTTAT
This sequence comes from Nasua narica, assembly GCA_028533885.1. Classification (NCBI taxonomy): domain Eukaryota; kingdom Metazoa; phylum Chordata; class Mammalia; order Carnivora; family Procyonidae; genus Nasua; species Nasua narica. The sequence continues at coordinate 7,663 of JAPYYJ010002317.1, read as the reverse complement.
TCTTTGCCCTCAAAAACTACAGGATGAATAAATAGCCTTTATGCACCACCTGATTTAGAAAATTTCTCCTTATTGACTCTCTTAGACAATTTAGGTTGAATTATCCCCTTCTTACAGAGGGAGAGCATGAGAGCCAGAAAGGTAAAAAAAAAAAAAAAGACTCGCCCAGGGTGAGAGCTTGATTAATGTTTATCCACGGAGGAAAGGAATGACTGCCTGCTGGAAAGTTCGCGCTTGGTACTGAATGGCAGGACCATGACCTGCAGGCCCCACTCACCTCCAAGGCCAAGTAAGATGAAACCATTGACAACCATCATGCAAGTGACCCTGGAAGGGTGAGGTAAGACCATCAGTGTTGGAGAGAAAAATAATCCCATTGAAGCAGATGCCCCTGCTACAGAAGTCTATGTGCAGAATATGACCCTCACCATCCTGTCCAGGAGACAAGCTTAGGATAACAACAAAAGCACATGCTTACTTAGTGCTTATTATTCACCAAGACTATATTATTTATATGTGTTAACTCATTGAGTCCTCATTCCAAGCTATTAACAACCCAATGAAATAGATACTCATTATCCTCATTTTATAGATGAAGAAAGCAAGATACGGAGGGGTTAAGTAACTCACCCACAATCACACAACCAATGTGGGGTAGAAAGGGGATTTGAACCCAGACCAATATCTTCACAGCCCATGCTCATAACCCTATACTCTACATACATGGAAAACCCACATGGGATAGTAGAAAGACCCAATCCTTCAAAGTTGGACAGAGTCATCCATCCACACATTCACTTAACAAAGTTTCATTGGGCACTTTCACAAATAAGAGATGGTTCAGAAACTAGGGACACCATGGGAAAAACTTATATTTAAGGGGGAGGAGACTGATAATAAGAAACTGTTAGACATGATAAAATATAATGGAGAAAAATTAAGCAGAGTGGGGAAGTAGAGAATGCCCAGAAAGAGGTGATGTGGAGTTACTATGTTATATAGAATTCTATAGAAAGGCCCCATTAATAAAGCAATATTTGAGCGAAGTCCCCAAGGAAGTAAGGGATGGAGCTGTGCTGAGATTCAGGGGATAAATGAGACAAATACAATAGGTCCCCGTCGGGGCGCCTGGGTGGCTCAGTTGGTTAGGCAACTGCCTTTGGCTCAGGTCATGGTCCCGGAGTCCCGGGATCGAGTCCCATATCGGACTCCCGGCTCTGCGGGAAGTCTGCTTCTCCCTCTGACCTTCTCCCCTCTCATTCTCAGTCTCTCACTCTCTAATAAATAAATAAAAATCTTAAAAAAAAAAAAAATTTAAAAAAACAATAGGTCCCCCTCTCCACCCTGAAAAGGAATGTGCTTAGGGTGATAGAAGGATGATTAGAAGGTGTGTGTGGATGGAGCAGAGTGAACAAGGAAGGAGCAGAGGGAAAGAGATGAGAAGAGTCCTTACAGCCCACAGTGAGGACCTTGGCTTTCATTCCATGGGAAGGTAAGAAGTCAGTGGAGGGCTTTGAGCACAGAGTGTGTGACAGGACCTCAGGTGTGAAAGATACTGAGCGAACTGTGTCAAGGTGGTTTAAAGGCAGAAGCCATAAACCAGTTAGGAGGCTATTGTAAGAGGTGATGATGTCCCATGAAAGCCCCAGATCTACCATCAGCAGTGACTACTGGACTTGAGAGGCAAGTTACTAACCTCTCTGAGCAGGGATCTCCACAACTATAAAAACTGGTATAAAAACATTTGATTTGGGGTGCCTGGGTGGCTCAGTGGGCTAAAGCCTCTGCCTTCAGCTCAGGTCATGATCTCAGGGTCCTGGGATCAAACCCCACGTCGGGATCTCTGCTTAGCAGGGAGCCTGCTTCCCCCCCACCCTGCCTGCCTCTCTGCCTACTTGTGATATCTCCCTCTCTCTCTCTCTCTCTCTGTCAAATAAATAAGTAAAATCTTAAAAAATATATATTTGATTCAAGGGTTGTTGAGGAGAGTAAAGAAGGTAAGTAAAATTTCTGACACATAGAAGAAACTCAATTTAAAAAAATCTCAAATTCTCTTGGGAGGTGTGAGGGACTATCCGTTCCACTCTCTTTCTCCTCCGGCTCTTCACCATTCCCGGATTCTGTGTTGCAGATTCTCAGCTGGCTGAGTGCCGGGGCCCTCCTGAAGTTGAGGGCGCCCCACTCTTCTCCCTCACTGAGGAGAGCTTCAAGGCCTGCCACCTGACCCTGACCCTGGATGATTACCTCTTCATTGCATTTGTGGGCTTCGTGGTTTCCATTGCCTCTGTGGCCACCAATTTCCTCCTGGGCATCACAGCCAACTGCTGCCACCGATGGAGCAAGGCCAGTGAAGAGGAAGAGATTTGATGTGGGCACCTGACGTCCCTCCATGCTGCTGGCCACCACTGCTGCTGACCACCAGACAATGCTCACTCTGGCTCTTAGTGCCCTGACCACCTCTGTCATGACCCAAACAAGGTCAGGAAACTACCTTTGTGTGATCTTCAACTGTGGGCCAGACACTGTGGCAAAACTGGAAATGTGCAATGACTCTGACCTAGTCCCTGCCCCCAAGGCTTTTATCTTTAATGGAAGAGAGAGATTCAAAAACTATTCCCTATAAGACAATTTGTCAACACTCTCAGCACATAGTTACGAAAGCCCAGAGGAGGGATCATCAACTGTGCTTAGAAAAGTCCAAGAGAATTACAAGAATGGAGGCAATGGAGTCATCAAAAATGTCTGCTTTGTCAAGGAGACAAAGAAGGGTGGACATGAGCAAATGACAGAGGCCAAAATATGCATGTTGTGTTGAGAAGAGCGACCAATCCTTGTGGCTTACGTGTATAGAGCAGGTGTGGCATAGAACCTAAACTTCCCTCTGACCCCCAATCTTTCAGCTCCTGGAGTTGCCCACCACTGCCTCCAGAGGGAGAGAACACCTCTATGCCAACTCCCTAGGCCTCCTCCTGCCGGGAGCTACCAGGTGAGACCACCTCCTATTGACTGCCTCCACACTACATCCACCAATAGCAGCCCGCCAGTGAGGTCCCAGGTACCAAGCTAAAGTACCTACCTTTGTCTCCTGCCTCTCACTTAAGCTTTGGTTTCAGAAGAGAGAAACAAGAGGTCCAGCAATGGGGCAGCAAGAGTCTTAGCACCTTGGAACTCACAAGAGACTTTGCGACTCTTCTTGCCACAGTACTCACACCAAAGGATCTCACCAGAAAAGTACACTGTAGCATGAGGGTAGCCAAGACTGAAGGAGGAGGAGGCCACCACAGCTATGACTGTAGGAGATTTTCTCTTTCTCCCAAGCAATTTACCCATTTAAGCATCAGGGTATGAGAGCTATTAATTACCAAACACTTGCCAGTGTCAGGCACTGTGATAAGCTCTCTCCACAGACAATTCCCTTTAATGCACACATCAATCTCGTGATCTAAGCATTGTTGTTCTCATTGTCTAGATGAGGAAAGGAAGGCTCAAAAAGTTTAAAGTCACACATTGCTTTACAACCAAAATAAAGTCTGTGCTCTTTCTACTCTATCCAAGCTGGGGGACATCACGATTCCCTCTAAAGTTACATAAGTTCGAGTCCAAGTAATGCTGATGAATAAGCGCTCCCAATAATGGCCAGGTACTCTTTTGAGCACTTTTAAATCTACTGACTCACTTACTTCAATTCTCACAGCAACACTGCCTGGTGGTCTTTATTATTCCCACTTTACAGATGAATTAATTGTACAGTGTTAAGTATCTTACCCAAGGTTATCTGGGTAAACTCAAGAAGGAAGGTGAGAGGCAACTCCATTTAGGGCAACTGTCTAATCAGTCCATCCAAAATCAAGTAACTTCATGTGGAAAGCACTATCATCATCATTGCTGCTGTCATCTACATCCTCATCATCAGCCTCATCAGCTCCTTCCCCATATTTGTTCAGCACTGGACAGCTCCTAACGTGCTGTAAGCATCATTCTTGACTTTTTCACAACCCTGTGTGGGAGGCAAAACAAACATCATTACTCCTATTTTACAGATTGGAAAATAGAGACTCAAAAGCAGGCATGACTTGCCAAAGCAGTAAAGTTGGGACTCAACTTCAACTCAGTTCTCTCTCCAGCTTTCCCAGGTGCTTGGGGAAGAGAAAGCCCATGATGGCTGGGTAGTGGGGCTCTTGGATTCAGCAGCCATAAATGTCCAGTAGATCACCTAAATAAAAGGCAGTAAACCAGCTGCTGCGCAAATTGAGATGCCCTCACCGTAGAGCAAATCACAGCCTCTGAAACACAGAAGCAGCACAAACAACACCTGAATAGGAGTCATCTGCCTTGCAAAGTGTAAATAACACATTAGAACTAGTGGTCATGGTGGCAGTCACGCAAAAAAAGAAGTTCTTTGGGAAACAAGAGAGGAAGCTGTGCTAACCCCTCCTACTCAAGCTCTGCTGTATTGTATTCAAGAGACACAAAGGGTGCAGGAGAGCTGTGGAGTGAGAACCTCAGCAGGATGGGAAGACATTAAGGCACAGTTCAACATGTTGAACTTACATGTTGGTAAGGCTGGCCAGGATAAAGATCAAAACAGGGGCTTTCTACCTTGCCCCCCAAGCTCCAACAAGTTTGCATCATCCCATCCTCCTGGAAAAGGAATAAAGGAAAATAACATGTCAACTTCCAAGAAATCTTCACTTACTCATGCTTCCCTGAGCTAGTCAACCAAAATAGCACCCAGAAACTTTGCTAGACCTGGGGTACTTGAACCTTGCATCCCCTGTATCTCACTAACAACATTTGGGCAAGAGCCTGCTCCTGTGACACCTGGACCAGAACTGTACCTGCTCTCTTCTTCCACTATATCCAGGATGCTCCTCACCAGTGAAGCTAACTGCCTAATGTATTTGGAGAGGAACTTCTAGAAATAATAGTCTTGATGCAAATAGCCTCCCAGAGAGGGATACCATATACATCTATTATAATCTCCTAAAGACTTATTTGCTGAATATAGTTAATATATTTTAAGATATGTACCTTTTTGCATAGAACTAGAACCAAACCAGACACCAAACGCCCCTTGAATTCAAATGCCCTTTCTAATGAGACTATATAGTTCCCATTAATAGAAAACCTTTCTGAGTAGGATACATGACATTTAAAGAACAGATTCTTCTCCTAGAAGAATCCTCAGTTAGATAGAAGGTCCTCAGTTCACTAAAGCACAATGATAAAACTCCTTGCCTGCCGAGGAATTCCATGTCTCCCACCACTACCACCACCATCTTGTGCAGGTTATCAGAAGCAAGTGTGCTAGAAGCACACTTTTCTAGAAGTAATATAACTGCCCTAGTTGTAAATGTTCACACAGCTCTGCTAACCAAGAAACCATTATGGTATTCCTACAAACCTTGAATAAGTTTTTTTTCAGACTAGTTAACATGTACATGTTGGGGTATCTCTGAGTCCATGTGTCTGTTCATGAGGTTCCGTATACATTGGGTATCTACTGATATGGGGCCAAGTCTCTGGAACTTGAGTTCAGTTCTCTAACACAGTATACTCAGCCATCTGTTTATTGTATCACTTGCTACACTAAAATGGAATCCCATTGGGTTGGGGATAGCTGCTCAGAAAAATATAAGAAAAGAGAAATATGTGGCTGAGGCAACCTAGCAACAGCCTGACTGCTTCCCTCCATTCTCTATCCCTCAGAGATTTGTCCTATCACAGAAGCTTCCTTCACGCCAGGCCTGAGGATATCAAAGTTTAGCTAACCAACAGGACTATGATGGTCAAAGTCTGGACCAAGAAAATTGTTCTTTAGAAAAGACTTTAATCTGCACCACACCACTCTGGACCAGTTGCTTCTGATCACCCTCAGACAAACCCTCATCTTTTTCGCCATTCCCATTGGGATTACCAGGAAATCCTACAGAAATAAGTCCCCAGAGTTGCTATAGAGTTTGCTAGCTCCTTTCAAGGAAGATAGTATATATAATCTGAATAGACAAGGTATAGAAAGGTATTTCTCTTCAACCATCAGTAAAGTCCTAAAAACCTTCATTTTTTTAATAGATGTCTTTACTGATAATGCTCTGACATCCTTTTCAGCTCTAGAAGAGTATAAGGAGACATCTTTACCCATTCTTCAGAAGAACAATTTCCCAAACTAGAGAAACTTGTCAGCTCTACCCACCTCAGAAGGAGGCAAAAGGGAAGTGAAGGAGGCAAGTTGCAAGATCCTGTGTAAATCACCACCATGTTTGCCATAGCACTGGGTGGAGAGCTCTGGACCCAATGAGCTCTGTTTTTCTAAGCATTGTCCTGTGGAATGCTGATGTCTGGGGGTGGGTGGGTTAGGGAGGGGTGGGGAACAGGAAGATGCCAACCTTTGTATGGAGATGATTTTATAACCATGCACTTTTGTAACTGTGATGAATTTTTCATAAATGTACATTAATAATAAAAAGTGTATAGTTTAACAAATTTTCTAAGGAGTTGTGAAGAGGAGGGAGAGGGAGGGAGGGAGGGAAAGAAAAAGAGAGAGAGGAACTAGGAAGAATCAAGAGAATGTCTGCCAAAATATACACACAAAAGGTCTATGGGGAGGGAGTAGATAGGAATAATTAGGAGATGTGCCAGCTATAGAGGGGCATGTGTGGGAGTATAAGGAACATCACAAGAGCATATTTCTACCAGCAACAAAGAATACGCATGTGTCTGTATGCACACACCCCTATGTGTAGGCATATTTTGGTGCCTGAAATTACACAAAAAAGAGAGCATATGTCTTATACATGTTGGTGTTTGCAGCTTGGGTCATCTATAAAACATGCCAAGGCAAGTGGGTGTGCCTGCCTAATTAGCATCACTAAGGAGCATGTGCCAAGGAGATGGCCCACACCAGCTGTGTGGGCATAAAGACCCTAGTTTAGACATACAGGTAAACCAGGCATCTAAATGCATGGTCTAGGGGCTAGATAATGCCATCACTGGTATAGATTCAGTCTCTGTTCTCATAGGTTAATAAAGAAAGGAAGAGATTTTCAATATATTGCATCTTGCAAATGCTACTTACACACCATTGGAAATGAGATGGTTAGGCAGTATACCCTGGGAAAAAGGACCAAAAAAATGGAGCAAAGTGTACTTCTATAAGTACAATGGCAGCTTTTTTTTACTCAATACTCTAAAGAGAAAGTGGCTCAGAGCAGGAAGTTGATCCAAGCAGGAAGTGGATCTAAGCAGGAACTGGATCCAAGCAGGAAATGGCTCTAAACAGGAAGTAGTTCCTTCCACCAATAGGGATTTTTGCCTTCCTGTGTGCTTCCCACCCCAACTGCCACAGAGCATGGACAAATACTGCTCTCAGAGAGTAAAGCCACTGACAGGAACACAGATACTGACTCAAAACACTTAGAAAGACAAAGAACATGCCCAACCATAACCAATGTTTTCTGAAGTAGACTGGAGAGATGCAAAAGCTTTCTCTTAAAATTAAGTACTTAATAGAGACTATATTGAACAAGTGCAAAATCAAACATAAGGGTCATGGAATAAACAGATATCTCACAGAAGTCCAGACCTTGAATATTTTCTTCAATGTTGTCCCTAGTGCCAAGAATATACCTAGCAATTTACGATGTCAGCAATAATGATGATATAA
>JAPYYJ010002316.1:0-12994 GCA_028533885.1 Nasua narica | reverse complement strand
TCATTGGGCTCCATTGATGTCCATTCCAACAGAAAGGGGAAAATGGCAAGTGAGTTTATCTAATCCAAAATCTAGGCAATCTGGGCTGCTGCCTGAGAGTGACCTCTCAGCAGGTGTGTGGGAATACCCCTCCCTGAAAGAAACTTGGGAGACTTGAATCCACAGGAGTCCCAGCCCATTATTGTACATAAGGGTAGGCCTTTTTCATCAGTGAAAAATGTAAGAGCCCCTGCCCCTGCTCCCCAGAGTCGCTCTGTATTCAGAGAAGGCACAGAGACCCATTATGTTAGTTTGGATGTGTTGGCATTCAGCTCTTCCCACAGATCCAGCCAAGCCTTAATGAGATGACTCTCTAAGCTCCGAAGTTCAGCTCTCCTCTGAAAGCATGGTGCCATGGCCTCCCCATCCCCTGCGCCTTGGTTCCCAGGAGAGCTGCCATGGGAGCCGACAGCCAACTGGAGGGAAATAGAGACCCTCTTGAATTGTCTTAAGCTGTGGTTTCAAAGAAGGCTCTCTTCACACACTTCTCTGCGGCATTCTAACGCAAGCCTTCGGAGTTGCCTCAACAGTTTATGTCTTCTGTATCACTCACCACTCGTGACAGCTCCTTCAGGCAGGCATATCGTTCAGGTCTTGCAGAGAAGAAATTCGAGGCTGGCAAATGTGGGCGTCAACGTGTCATCTCTCTCACTTCAGAGCCTGTGCTTTTCCCAGTGGGCTGGCCTGCCTTCTCTTGAGAATATAGAAATTTGATGTTTATTAAAAAATCATTTAACATGGCAACTCCCACACATAATTAGCACTCCTTTTTGGGTTTGCATTTTTTTTTGTTTGTTTGTTTGGGTGCCATATGACAAATAAATCCAAAGACATTTTGGAAAGCCAGAAGTTGGAAGCTTATTTAAAGAAGCAATGGTGTAATTAGAAATACAATAACTTAGCAGTGAAAATCCAGAGAGTGGCAGAAGGTTTGCACATTGATGCCAGCTGTTGAGACCTACTGACTCATGTACGTTCTCTTTCTTCCAGATGGTCTTCTCAGATCCTTGGTAGATGAGAATTCATTACACATGATGCTTTTGTAAATAAATCTAAGGTCTTACGTGTAAAACGGACCTTGTATTGATGAAAGAGAGAGGAAAAGAAAGAGAATGAAAGGGTTTTTGTTTTTGTTTTTTTTTTAAGGCTCAGGGCTTTAAAATTGTTTCCTTACACTTATATTCAGTGAGTCAGGGTTGAGGGAGCACCATGTAAGTTCTAGTAGTCTCCAGATGTGATCTCTGTGTTTTTTTTCCTTTTAATTAGTTGTGTTTCTTGATAGAGCAGCTGTATGATCAGGGCAAGTTCTTACAGTATGGGCATCATGATTCTCAGTTTCAAATAAAGTTGAACAAATAACTTGATTTACTGAGCGGTACATTCTACTCTGTAGATAAACACTATTCTTTTTAATGTTGCTCAGCACAAACTACTATGAAGGTGAGAAATAATCTTAAAAATAAGCACAATAAATCAAGGGCAAAATATTAAACACAAGACTCTACTGATGAATATAAAAGTATACGCTTAATTCTTATTAGAAAGAAAATGTTAAAATGCTGCAACCGGCATTTATTTTCCTAATTTAAAATTTGAAAAGCGTTTTTTTTTTTTTCAGTGCAAAAAGGTGGTTTTATTAACGCACAGGGACAGGACCCGTGGGCAGAAAGAGCTGCACTGCCTAAAAATTTTAAATTTAAAAATTATTTTAAAATTTTTATTGGCAGCCATATATTGGAATGGCTAAAAGTTATAGCATCGCTATCATTGAGTTTCATTACAGATAACTATACTGGATTTCCGGCTGTGATTACTTGCGGGGGAGGGGAGGTTGAATGGATACAAATCATACAAAGACACAACTTTGGTCTTCAGTTGAATTTGGCAGTCATGGAGTTTGAGGATTTCTATAAAATCCTCCACATTGGCAGCTCCAACCACATAGGTGGGACTAATCTTACAGTGAACAAGTATACTCAGGGCAAAATGAATCAGGCGGAAAAGGCTGGAATCACTACAATTTTCAGACATATTCTCACCTTCCTGAAAATTTAAAAACTGCTCCTTAGGAAGCCCAGTACTTACAATGAGTACTTTGGAGTCTTATTTTTCTTATATTTTATATATTCATTCTTAGGACCATTACACACACACACACACACACACACACACCCACACCCCCACACACACACACCCCGTTCTCAGCCATTATTTGGATTCAACTCACTGCCAAATTACCATCCTTTTTGCTTTGCTCTCTACATCTTTGTACAAAGAAAATACCAAAACCACTCTCCAGCTCCTGCCCTCCATGAAAGAATGATTTTTAGAAAAGCAAATAAAGCAACAAGGAATTGAGGAGATTCGCTGTGTTGATTCTGGAATGAAAGCGGGATAGCCGACTTAGCGCAAGTGATCCCACTCTGAGGACGTCTTAAAGTCAACCATTTAAATCTGACTGTGTGTAGCCACAGCTACTCAAGAAACAGAGCCGGGCAGAACCTAACTTAGCAAGCTCTGCTGCTCTCTTCGGAGATGATAACTTTCTTATGATCTTCATAGGAAGATCTGGGGGAGTGCTTCTAGCACACCCATGTGACCTTTTTGAATAAGGAAATAGTATGAATTTCTAAGGCAGATTCACACACACACACGCGCGCGCACACACATACGGATGCACGCCATGTGGACAGCTGCTTGGACCTTTTCAAATGCAGACAACTTCAGATCTAACTTCAGGCAATAGGATGCACTGGAACCCAGGGTATCCCTGCGGTCTGATCCAGCAGCCATGGGTTTATGGGATCGTTTTGATGCAGACCTGAAATCATGGCCAAGAGATGCCCAGTGTTGCAGCTGGAGCTGCTGAGAACCTGTCTCTGTGTTCTCAGGGTCGGCACAACCACCGTGGACCGCGTCACGCCAGAATGGGGAGGGCTGAGAGCCCCGGTGTGATCCTGTCCCACTACACACATACACATTTAAATTAGAACTCCGCGAACTATTATGCAAGAAGATGGCACTTGACATGTGTAGAGGCAGATGGGACGCATGGGCTTTGGGGCTCTTTCTTTCCCTGGGACCGAATATAAATTGACGGTGTAGCTATTGCTTTGATCATCAGTATTTAATTCTTTACTTTGGACCGTGGGTATATGCAGCCAAAAGATACCTATTTAAATGTTGAATCAGTTATTACAAAGTAGCAAAAAAGCATTTCTGTTTGTGTTTTTTTTTTTAAAAAAAAACAAAACAGAATTAAGTGATAGTTGCATACAGTTGATGGAGTCCATTGATTGCTTCTGGCCATGTGGACCCAGACCGGAATCAATACACCAGGGATCTCAAATGCAATCGCCTATGGGATTAAGCCGGTAAGTAAATGAAATGGGTTGAGTTCAACACATGCCCCATTCAGGCAACCCGCCTCAGTTCCAGCAGTTGTTGCCACATGCAGGAATTTGTGGCCAGATCTTCCAGTTTTCAAAAGGAATGCCTATAGCTGACATAGAATATGCCTCTTCCCATTCATGCTAGATGATTCCACCTCACCCTTTAAAACTGTGTTCAGATATATCTGCTACGGGCAACGTTTCTTCACTCCCGCGGAGAGAATAAGTTACTCTGCGCCCTCTCTCCTACTAATAGCATGTTGCACAAACCTCCACTATTGCTCGCGCCGCACTAAGGATAATTTCCGGCTACACCGTGAACTGTTGAAGGGCGGGCCCCACATAGCACTCCGAAGCACCTGCCTGCCCTACGCAGGGGCCGAATCATGCTGAGCGATTGAAGGAAGGTTATGGAGGCAGGATCCGAGTGGAAAGCCTCAGGTTCCAAGAGCTGATTGGGTGATTTGGCAAATAACGGAACAGGTAGGGGATAGGCCTTGACAAAGTTTGTCCTTAGCGTTCCTTACCGTCTTCTGAAATATTCTTTCAATTTTTTCAGTGCCACCTATGACATTCCTTCTCCCAGGTGGCACATCGTATCTGACTCCTGTTCCCCCACCATGCTGTAACCTATTCAACATATTAGACTGTGACATTTTCAAGGCAGGATATTAACCTATTCTCTGAAGGCTGAGAGTCTACCACAGTGCCTCGAATGAAGCTTCCTACATGTCCTTAGGAATGAAAAATTGAGTGAGGAGTCGAAATGTTTATCAGATTGCTTTCTGTCTGGGGAAGCCATCTGAAAGCAAGCCTGTAGAGAGCGAGATGATCCTGGGCAGGCAATTAAAAAAAAAAAAAAACCAGCTTATGCATAGGGGAGGAATGGAAGACCCCTATATATAAAAAATTGTTCACTTCATAATTTCCCTGAGGGCTAGGCTTAACCAGAAAGAGAACCCGATCCAAAAAATGGGACCGTAGCTAATGTTTTTGTTGGCTGCTTAAGTTTACAATTAGACTCTAGGTTTCTAGAATCTTCTTCATCATACCAGTTGAAAATATTTGACCAATACGTAAGCCATCTTGCATTGCTCTTTTTCGGCTACCTCATCCGTGAGATGGAATCAATGATACCTTTCACACAGCCACTGGTAAGCTCATTTCCAAGTCTCTGGTGTGGAATGAATGTCAGGGCGAGCAGATAATTGTGCTGCCCACTCAGGCTCTCATTTGGTGATGTGGCTCTGATACTTTGCCTCAGAGCTGAAATAATGCAACATAGAACATGTTTTCCTCTGAGGCAAAGCGGCTTGTCATGTAGCAGACTATGCTCACTCCTTAGCATGAATCATAAACGGATATTTCTCCAGCCACATCACCCCCGTTATGAAAGACATTATTGGATTTCTAGTCTTGGGTGGGGAAAGAAAAAGTAGCCTGCAGCCACAGAGCATAACAAAATGTTGTTGTCAATTTCTGGTGCTTGGATGATGGGTTGGTATTACTCACTGCTGCTAAGAGTAGTAATTACATTATAATGTTGTCCCTTTTGTGCCTTAAAACAGAATCCTCTGAGTACAGGGAGGGTGACTTAATGGTCTGCTATATTCAATCTGTCTGAGTTCTCATGGTGTTTAAGTTCCAGTAAGAGGAATTTAATTAAGGTATAGTAATAAAATAACAATATTGCAGTAGTAATTGTAACAGTGGAGAGTGAGCTCAATTTTCCCCCAGTTTGCTATACATATAAATGCGTTTCTATGAGACTGCTTGTGGGAAATGTGTGTTAACATCAATAGATCACCACGAAGCTTACGCTCTAGTTTTGGTCACCTTTTCCAAGTATGATTTTCTGAACTTGAATCTGGATGCTTTTCAACATAGAACTACACTGGGGAATCAGTAACAGTCCTAGGAAGAGGGTGGATAGTCGAGAAATACTTGCCTAATTGAGTAGAGCTCCGTAAATATTGGTTGCTATGAATTTTACATGATTTTCTTATCTGAGATCTCCTTTACTTAATCTCCTACCAATGCTATGAGTGGGGCAAAGTGAATGTCAGAATTCTTTTTTAAACATAGAGAAATTCAGCCACAAAACCATTAAGTCACCTGTCCTGTGTTACTCTGATGGCTCCTGGTATAATCAGGAGGAGAACCCTGAATGGTACCCAGACTCCCAGCCGACAATGCATATCATTGAAAGTCACAAGGGCGCAAGGTCTAGAAACTCTTAAATAGCACGTTTGCATCGAAAGCGGTCTAGGGACATTGCTGCCTGGAAGCCAAAGGATAGAAACATAACCTAGGTGTGCATTCTTTACAAAAATCAAAGTCCTAGATGATTCCATGTGGTAAGAGCTGTGCCCACATATAATGATTAAAGGCTGCTGATACCCTTAGGTTCCCTATAAGACCAGTTTCTGAGAGACTAAGACTGAGTATCAGTACAAAGAGACAAAGACAAAGAGAAGATAACTTTGACCCCACCTCTGTCCCGAAGTGCACACCTACTCAGGTTAGCTCTGCCTGCCTGGGGAAAGCCAGGAGTGCTGTGACGGAGGCTCCATTATTTCATGTTACAGTCCAGCTAGCCTCTCCGTGGTTTTCAAGAGGATTGGCCATTGTCGAGTAAATAGACCACTGTCCTCACTGTGGCTGGGACTATGCCTTGAGGGTATTAGGTATTAGAGAAATATGTGGGGCAAATCACCACCTGTTATACAGAGTTTCTGCTCTTGTCACTTTTCATTTAAGGCTCGTATTTGAAACTGCTATTTGTTTCCAGGATCCACGGCCTTTCTCTTCTGATTGGCGGTCATGTGACCTCTGGTTGTCTGGTTTCTCTGGAAAGACCATGGTCTCTTTAATATGCCTCCCGCAGAGCCTCCCAGAGCACATTGCTTGCTTGCTTGCTTGCTTGCTTGCTTTCGTTCTTTCTTCCTTTCCTTTCCTTTCCTTTCCTTTCCTTTCTGTCTCTCTCTCTCTCTCTCTCAAGATTTTATTTGACAAAGATCACAAGTAGGCAGAGAGGCAGGCTCCCTGCCGAGCAGAGCCTGATGTGGGGCTCGATCCCAGGACCCTGAGATCATGACCTGCGCTGAAGGCAAAGGCTCAACCCACTGAGCCACGGAGGTGCCCCCTCCCAGAGCAGATTTCATCAAAGTCATGTAGCCTGTGCTTCAAGTCAGACTGTCCAATATGAACTCTGAATCTAGTGAAAATCTGTTTCATGTAAAGAGAGTAAGATAGAGATGGAAGTCTTTGTTTTTTTTTTAATTTATATAAATTACGAGATCAGATTATCTAAAAGATACTAATGGCTTCCCCCATAGGCTCCTGAATGTTAGGCTTTTGAGTCGTCAAATTCCTTTTGTTTATCTGGACCTGCTTTCTTGAACTTTTAATGCCAAGTTTTGAGTTTCTTTTCACACTTTTCTTATCCTATGGCTTCTAGGTCAATGTTTCTCAAACGAGAGTCTGAGAAATCCTGGATGTGTCTAAGGACCACTTTGCAGAGACTGAGAGTTCTTTACAACAATTTTTAAATGTTGTGTTCATATTTTAATAAATCTGCATTGTTAATAAATGCATCTTCTGGATTCTAGTAGACATTCAATGTTGGTTGTGTGGCACACCCATGACCTTTCTTTCTTGATAACGATATCGCCAACTTCCTTTAGAAACCATTTCTCTCAATGCTGACTAACACAACTTCTCTGGCTAAGATTGGCGGAGAATGATGGAATTAAACCTTTAGACATAGAGCTTTAAATGACTTCAACTGGTAAGGGCTGGATAAATCTGAGAATGATGTTCGGTTTTATCTTAGTAACTACTATATTGAGAACAATATAGTACTAAGCTATGTACCTGAAGACTTCCATTTAAGCAAAATAAATGAGTTGTATTGAAAAAAAAAAAAAAAGAAACCACTTCTCTCTTTTTTAGGCCCACATCTTGGGTGAAAGTAATGCCATCCATGGCTCTTGGCATCATCTCTGATGGTGATCAGTCCAGTTCATTCCACTGGCCTCAGAGATGAGAACATAACCCATTGAGACCCAGTGGGGAATATTTGCCAAAGGTTCTTTCAGCCACAAGCCCCCCCCCCCCCAATTTGGGTGATATTTTAAAAATTTGCCACTGAAAGAAATCCTGAGGTACATAGATCATTCAGATGAATTTAGTGCCTATGTTTGTGTTTATCTATCCAGTGTCTCCTGTGCCAACAAGTACTATTTAATTATCTTGAGCTAATAAGACAATCATAGAGGTCAATTTCATATGTAAATGATGCAAACACCCATTTTGTAAATGCAAGTTTTGCACTAATCTAGTTGAAGGAAGTGAGTCATCAAATGGCATCTATTAAGTCTGTCAAACCTAAAGGACACATACCGATAGGTATGGAGTCCGGATTCAGACCGCAAGAAATGATTAACTCGCATCAACCCACTATCATCCATCACGTCAAATTGGGATGGCTAATTAAAAATGTATTGGCTCAAAGTTTTATCTGTAGTTAAAGCTTTTTTTTTTTTTTTTTTTTTTTTTTTAGTTGCTCAAGAACTGTGAGCATAAGGGCTTTTATATCTAGAAGTTTAAGGTTGTACAGATTTAAGTTAGCATTCAATAAAATTAACACCAGGGGCTTAAGGGGAAACGTGTGTGTGGGTGTCGGTGCGGGTGTGGGTGTGTTTTACAGGGAATCTGCTCATTTCTTGAGTTTTAGAAGTGTCGTCGTAAATGGTAAAAAGGTATATTTATGTTAAAAAGACAGACTTTGGGACTGGATAAACATCCTCCTGTCTGGAACATTACTGAATTGCACCAAACTGTATAAAATTCTACCTCTAAAATTCCAGCTCTTAAAAAGGAGCTTCTCTCTCCTAAGAAGGACGAAATGTTTTGGAAGCATTACGGGTCTCATTTTCAGCTCAGCAGTGGGCAAGTTCATTCAGCATACTCTTGGAACACAGGTGAAAATGAGCCGGAGCCCAGCAGAAATTTATTTCTAGAGAAAAACCACGCACTGGCGGGGGCTGGGAAGGATGAGGTGTGTTTGTTGTAGTGAGATAGAATCTAAGAGTGACTACCCTTTTTTCCGGAAAAGGGCTCTCTGTGCTCCATCTGTAGTGGGTGGAGCCCCAGAACCCGGAAGTCACAAGTGGTTTCACGGAACAGTCTGAGCTACGATTTCACATCACTTGCATTCTGTCCCACCAGGAACAACCTTTTCCTGGAGGGAGCCTCTAGGTGCATGTGTTAGTGGCCTGCATTTCCCGGTCACAAGAACCAGTTGAGGTCATTTCGGGCCAATTCAACGAATATTTTCCACATTCCTGTTAGGTGCCCAGCATTGTGTATATTCGGGGGAATAAAAGGGGAGACTAAGACATGATCCTTTTGCCTAAGAAGTGTGTAGTACAGAGGAAACACAGGTTCTAATACAATGTGGAAATCCTATAGCAGGGGTAATCACTGAATGCTGTGGAAACCCATTTCACACCGTCTGTCAATTCACAGCCCCCCCCACACACAGTTGCTCGATTATTTTGACTTTACAACTGATTACATCACCTTAGACAGACTTGGGTGGTGGCAGGTGATACGTGGAGAGCAGGGAGCTGCACGGTGGATGAAGAGTCATGCTGAGTTTTTCGATTCCCAGCAACGTTTTTGGCCAGTTTCACTTGCTGTTGAGGAAAAACCTATTTGGTGAGACCCTTACGGCTCTTTCTTCCACACCGGTGTGCAATGAGAAGCACTCTCTCTCCCTCTGGGCAGCAAAGCTACCGTGCCGTTTTCTGGACGATGCCCTGGCAGGTCGCAGCCAGAGCGTTCATCAGACCCCAGCCTTTCCTGCTCCTTAATTCTGAATAAATTTGGTAAGTTGGCAAGGTGGTGTTCATTTAAGTGCTAAAACACTCAGACCAAGGTATACCAGGGAATAACCTGGCTGGGGGATGGTTGTCTTTTGTTCGATCCTTTTGCCGGAAGGAGGGGCTGGGGTGCCGGCGTGGCCCTTTGGTGGTTGGTGAGTGAATGAACACTGGACCAGTTAGGCCATTGTACCTATTTTCCAAGCATCATAAAGAGAGTGTTGTAGGTTCGAAGCTGTCGTTTTGCGCGTTTTGCTTGGCTTCGTAATTGGGCCAATATGTCTGGGTTGTCAGAAACCACATCCTACTTATTTTAAAGTCTTTCCATTTTTACCTTTAACTTCCTCGCCAGCCAAAAACCTTCTTGTGCTGATTCTATGGATTCTTTCCTTTTCTTGTTTGGAAAAACAAAAAACAAAAACCACCGTGAAAGTCATGCCATGACAACGTAGGGTAGCACCTGTCTGAGATTCTTCTAAATTTGAGAATTTTGAATGCATTGGTAAGGGATAGGCTTCCTTACATTTCTTTGTGGGCTTTATCTAATGGTGCATTAAGAGTTGGCTGCATACTAAATTTATCGAGAAGTCCAGAAAAAGTGCAGTTTAATAAAGATTTAATTATGCTGAGAAATAATGAGGTCTAAAGATCCCTGTGGAGTGCTCTCTGAGTTAACTTACTCTTATGATACATTTCTTCGCACTGTCATAAAAAAGCATGGGGGGGATAGTCTCAGTGTGTGCAGTCTTCTTTGGGAGAGAATGAGGGTTATATGGTGGCGTGTGTGTGTGTTTGCATAAGTAGGCTTAAAGCTATTTATGAAACAACAGATCTCTGTATAGTCTTTTGAAAGGGGCCTCACAGATTTTGCCCTTTAAGAGAACAGTCATAGAAGAGAAGCTAATTCTGGCTTGTCTAAATTATTTATCTATTCTTCCGCCATTTATTGAATATACTGTGGGGGATTCAGAGCCCAAGGCAATCTCTGCCTGTATTGCTCAATATACTTAGTTCAAAGTTTTGAAAATACATCGTTCATATATGTTATGTTAAAAAAGAAGAGAAAGGGGAAGCTGGCAGAGGAGAAGAGACCATGGTCAGGTTTAAGGAAAACATTGCTTACTTATATCCCTTTGGGAGTAGGAAGTGCATTAGTTAGAGGCTCTGAGATATTTTTCTATAAAATGAGTGTTCCCTTTCCTTTAGTTTAGGGGGTATTATTCTTATTTGACCTCAGGTATCCATTTTCTTCCCGGTGAAGACCTATGTATCTCATGGATCACAACCCAACAGAAGACAGTGTGGGTTGTTTCCATTGTCTAAGATGGCTGATGGAGAGGTTGCGGTGTCATACAGGTACAACCTCTTCTAGAACAATCATTCTCAAAATGCGATCCTATTCGTGGTAGAAGAATAAATCCTCTAAGACAGAGTTTCGCCATTGCCGAGCTCAAGGCTTGACCAGGAGAAGGCCCACATCTGGCCTCAGGTGGGAGTAGCTGTCTGAGCCCCATGCCCCTTTGGCTCAGGCACTCTCCGCCGCCTCTTCCCTTTCAGATTTCAGCCTAGTCCCACAGCATAACGTTTCCTCTCCTTCTTTGTTCTGCGTCTGCCAGGATATGAAATGTGTTCACCCATTTGATTCTCGAAGTGGGTTCATTGTGAGATTTGGACAACTGTTTTCCAGTTTCTGGCTTCTCCCCATTCTCAGCCTATTTCTAGAAATACTTATGTGAAGTACGAAAGGGGAGACAAACACTCTGCAGAGACAAAAATGTGTTTTTTTTTTTTCATAAGAACAGTTTGAACGATTTACTCTAAGACATCCTAGAGATAATGTTCCTTTTATCTGTATATTCTTTCCAAAAAATTTTCACTTGCATAGTTTCATTTGGTTCTGCTCAATCCTTGGGAAACAGAAGGACGAGAAGAATTAACAGTAGATTAAATAGATTTGGAAAATGATGAGCGCCTAAGACTCAAAATCATGACTCCCATGTTGAATGCCTTTTCTGTGATACTGGAGTTTCCCAAAGGGTGCATATTTTAAGGAGGGCACGGATATGGAATTAAATGTCACTAAGTCATAAGGTTGTAAATGTTTCAAGTCCTTTTTTTAATCTATAAATTTTTTTTAAGCCCAGTTTTAGGTCCACAACGAAATTGAGTGAAAAGTACAGAGAGTTTGCACGTACTCACTATTCCTGCATGTGCATAGCCTTCCCCACTACCAGCATCCTCTTTTTGGAGTGGTACATTTGTTACAATCAGCCATTCTAATAGATGCAAAGTGGTATTTCATTCTCATTTTAATTTGTATTTCCCTGACAACATATGATGTGAAGCATCTTTTAATATGTCTGTTTGCCATTTGTATATCTGCTTTGCTGAGATATCCAGGCTTTGCCCATTTTTAAATTGGGTTGTTCATTTTCTTATAGAGTTTTAGGAGTTCTGTGTATATTTTAGAAAACAGTCCTGTATCAGGTGGATTTTTCTTTTCTTTTCTTTTTCTTTTTGCAAATCTTTTCTCCCAGCCTTTGGCTTATCTTCTCATTCTCTTGATTGATTTCTTTTTTCGTTTTTTTAAGATTTATTTATTCATTTGCGAGTGGGAGAGAGAGATAGGGAGAGAAAATGGGGGAGGGGCAGAGGAAGAGAGAGAGTCTTCAGTAGGCTCCACACCCAGCACAGAGTGCAGTGTGGGGCTCAATCCCATGACCCTGAGATCATGACCTGAGCTGAAAACAAGAGTTGGACGCTCAAACAACTGATCTGCCCAGGCGCCCCTCAGTTTCTTTCTTCAACATTTCCAAGTACATAAAGGAGAAAGTCTCTGGTTCTAGTCTTTAACACCCCTCTACCATTGGCACATCTCCCCTTTTATCAAATACAGAGGAGGAGACAGAAAACAGTGTATTAGTTCTATTTCATAGTCACCTTCTATGTGTGGTGATATAAAATTTTCTTTTTATTAAAAAATATTTTTAAAATAATGGAATAGAATAGAGAGCCCAGAAATAAATCCACACATATATGGTCCATTAATTTACAACCAAGGAGCCAAGAATATACAACAGGGAAAGGACAGTCTTTTTAATAAATGGTGCTGAAAAAATTGGACAGCCACATGCAAAAGAATGGAAATAGACCACTGTCTTGCATCATACACAAAGATCAATTCCAAATGGATGAAAGACTTGAACATAAGACCTGAAGCCATGAAATGCCAAGAAGAAAACGTAGGCAGTGAGCGCCCTGACCCAGATCGTAACGATGATTTTTTTGGAGTTGACACCAAAAGCAAAGGCAACAAAAGAAAAACAACAAAAACAACAACAACAAAACGTGTAGGAGCACATCAAACTAAAACACTTCTGCACAGTAAAGAAAATCGTCAGCAACAAGAAAGGGCAACCTACAGAATGGGAAAAGATATCTGCAATTCCACTTCTAGGTATTTATCCAAAGGAAATGAAGACACTAACTCAAAAAGAGACATGCATCCCCATGTTTACTGCAGCATTACTTACAATAGAAGAGACCTGGAAATAGCCTAAGGATTCATCAGTGGATGAATGGGTAAAGAAAATGCGAGACATATATGTCCACACCCACATACATACCCACATACACACACACAGTGGAATGTGATAAAATGTCATAAAAATGAAT
>JAPYYJ010002315.1:0-12994 GCA_028533885.1 Nasua narica | reverse complement strand
AGGTACAGAATCATGGGCTAGCAAGAATTGGACGGGCATAGGCCAGCCAGAAGTGTGGTCCCACTCATGAGACCCCCATGGCCTGCAGCATAACCTCAGTCCTGCTTCTGCCCATCTTTCCCTCCGGATCTTTTCTCAGCCTCGTGCTCTCCAAACACCTGCTTTCCTTCCTCTTTTCCCCTTCTCTTTTCCTTTCTCCTTTTAGCACTTTAGACCTTTAGACCTTTCGGGGGGGGGGGGCAACCAATCCACACAATAATCAAGCACTTAAGTGCTTGATTTAAGGGCAGTAGGCATGATGGTATGGAGCCCACATATGTGGATCAGACATGGTCTCTGCTCTTGAAGGAGCTCAAGGGTGGGACGATTTGGATAATACACAAGGGGAGAGGAGAGAGTGAAGGCAGAGAAGACAGAGGAGGGTGGAAGATGTGTGGATCTTGTATGGATCATATATGGAAGGCTTTAGCTGCAGTGTATATTTTTTTTTGTAGGAAAGTGGAAGCTGTGGTCATTTTGGGATACAACATCATGAATGTTTTAGGGAAGTTCTATCAGTAGTGACGTGCAATGTGGAGCAGAGGGAGAGAGACCACAGAAAGCAGTTTGGTAAGGTGCAGGCTTGC
Source organism: Nasua narica (assembly GCA_028533885.1). NCBI lineage: Eukaryota > Metazoa > Chordata > Mammalia > Carnivora > Procyonidae > Nasua > Nasua narica. The sequence goes on along the minus strand of JAPYYJ010002315.1, from coordinate 12,368 downwards.
CTCAAACAGGGCACAGGGATTGGGGAGATCAGGGAAGAAATAACAGGCATTCTGGGTTGCTTTGTCAAACTCCCCCCGTACCCCACTTTGTCAAGATTCTTAATTACGCTTCCCTGTATCACCATGGTGAAAGTCAGGACTAGAATGACCTTAGTTACTGATGTGTGTGTTGAATTCTTCAAGTACATTGGAAAGGAAACAAGTTGGGAACCACTGGCCTGCCACATGGTAGGCGCTCAATAATAGTTGTAGAACGACTAAAGATGGCGGATATATGCTGGTCTTGGAACTGGAAGGCCCAAGGTTCAAAGCCCACTTCAGTCTCTCACCCTCTGTGTGCCCTTAAGAAAATCCCCAGATCTCTCAGGCCTTGGTTTCTTTCTCTATACATAGAGGGGTCAGAAAAGATGTTCTTATAAATTCCTTCCAACTACATGTATGTGATTCTATGTGATTGTCATAGCCACAGTGTTTGTGTATGTGTAGGGAGGGGCATGGACTAAGGTGCTGGCAATAGGCACAGAGAGGATAAACATGGAAAATATTTTAATAAAGGAACCAACATGTTCTGGCTTCAGTTTCACTCAGTACTGGGGAAGAGATAAACCAAAGACCCTCATGCTACAGAATATGTGGACTGACACAAAATTTAACAGACCTCTGAAATGCTTAACCAAAAAGGCAATCAAGAAAAGAAATCTACATGGACCAAAACCGAGCAGAGAACTGGGAGACCAAGAAATGTAAGCATGGAATGTGCTGTGACTAACTCCAGGAGGTATGGGAAGGGAGGTTTATTGCTTGCCTGTGCTGATCTGTGCCCTGGATGGGGGAGTTCCCTTGAGAACGTGTAACTACACGATTTACTGTTTGAACTCACAACCCCTGCGTGGTACAGGAAACCCAGACAAAGAAATTAGCAAAGAGACTGATCTCCGTTAGTTGGTATTCTTGGGATGCATGGCAAGCATGCAAGCAAACACAAAAGTGCTCGGGAAAAACATCCTCTCAACCCAGGCCACAGAGTATTATTGCCCAGGTAAATCTCCACCGAAAGTGAACTCACAGCTAAAAATCACACTCCATAAAAGGAAACAATGCACCATAGATGAGAGCAGATAAGACCCTGGAGAACTTCAGTAAGATCCAACGGTTCTGAGAGACAGCCTGTAGACAGGGGAAGGAGGGGTCAAGGATGAATCCCACAGAAGAACTATAAGTTATTTAGGTGAGAGAGTAAGGACCCAAACAAATGATAGTCATCATTAGCAGAAATTGGGTATATAGAAGAATGATACGGTTTTAGACGGTATTTTAAATGACAGTGACACAGTTCATTAATCTGACCAAGGAGCTACAGCTGGGGCAAGATACGCGGGCTGGCTGGTTTAGAAGTCATTTAGGTAGCAGCGATTGCTAAAGGCCTGGAAATGAATGTGCTTTCCAAGATGAGTGTTAAAATAGGGCAGATGAGAGCTAGGAGTCACGTCTGGGAAAACACCCCCATTCTGAGGGCCAGATAACAAAGAAGAGCAAGTAAGATAAGAGCTCTCTGTTTGTCCCTGATTCTGTGTGGGTCTTGGGTTTGGGTAGATTTTCTGATGATTTGATTTCAATTCTTTGCATCTCTGGCCTAACATTCCTGTCCCTCACAATCCCCAGGGGAAGCTCTGATAGATGGAACAAATTCCCTTGGGAATACTATGAGGGACTTTTCAGCTGGGAGTTCTAGAACTAGGCTGGGCTGTGGCACCAGCACCATGACTAAGTCACTTCTGTGGGGTTCAATTTTCCCGTCTGTGTTATTTAGGCCTAGGTGTGTGTTTGAAGACAAGATGGGGCATGATAAGGCAACAGTACTTGACAGAATGATGTTAAAGAGGGTAAGGGTGACATGGTTAGACACTACCTACCCACAGCCTGTGCACCCTTCATTCTTTGCTTTGGTTGTATGGTTTGCAACCAGTTGCTTGAAATCTGGGCCTTTGTGCTCTTCCTTACCTTACTCTGCATGGAAAGTGAAGTCAGGTGGTCCATGCCTATAAGTGAAAGGTGTGGTCACTTAAATAGTAAGCTGATGAAAATCATCATTATCTTGTGTCTCTGTGATTCTACCCCTTACCTATTATAATGCCTGATGGTCCATCATTTGAGCCTCTTTACAGGGTTAAACATTGCCCTCTGCAGGCTACTTTTAAAATGTTAACTCTTCTAGAAGAGGTAATGTGGAGTTCTCTACCACAAATTGGTCTATTAAATACAAGATACTCGATCACATGAAAGCACTTAACACCTGGGGAGAGAAGTGGATGGAATTCTCTGACTCGATTATTTTGTCTCTGGTCAACCGGACTGTGGGTTGGAAGGCGAGCATGTCTGACAGTGAAGGGACAAAGAAGCCAAAGGATCAGAAGCCAGGCCGATCTGGCATCATAGGGCTGTAAGGCACTCTTAACTCAAGAACAGCCCAGCTTGAAAGAGAAAAGAATGAAGCCTGCAGACAGGCCCTATCCTTTCTTTAGCAGAGAGGAGTCACTGGGGAGGAGAGATAGGGTGCACAGCAGACTTTTAATGCTCCAGAGTCTGCTCAAGGTGACCAGAAAAGCTTTTGAGTTGGGAGTTCAGGGAGTAAAGGGGTCCAAGTTGCGTCCACTCCCCATCTTCCCCATCACAAGATCATGCTTTCCTCCCTTCTAGCTCCAAACTCCCTCCCCAAGCCGTGAAGGGCTCACCTGGAAGGAGAGCTAGGGAAAACCGACTGTGGCAAGTGCGTGGCTGGATGGCAAAGGGGCTGCTGCCACCTGAACAAGATCGTTTGGGAGCAACTAACATGACTGTGAGAATCTGGGAAGCACCTTGTGTGGCTTGGCTCTGCCCATCCATGGTCTGGCTGAATGCTGAGTCCCATTTGGCCCTGACAGCCTGTGTTTCTCATACAGATGCATGGGCGCTGGCTGGAGCTTCTGTGATATCTAATACTCTGGCTGTTCACAGACAGCTCCGCCACACTGCTGTCTTCCCTTGTCGTGGCTACTGCCTGGGGCTCCTCTAGTTGCCAAACCTGTTTCACTTCTTGGTAGGAAGCCTTTCCAAACAGCGCTATTAAGCTGAGGTGCCACCATTCTGGGGTTGGTAAAAAAAGTACTGGCTTTGGAGCCAGACAGATCCGAGTTTGACCCTGTCACTTCCTAGCCGGGTTACCCAGTTATCTATTTTGCTCCTTCATTTTTGAAATGGAATATATGTTCCTACATTTAGGATTGTGAGGATTTAGGATAATATACGCCCAATGTTTAACACCTCAGCATGTCAATCACTCTCAAGTTTCAGAAACACTTTGAGCTCTCAGGTCAGTTGTGATTAAATGCACTTGTTAATTCAGTACATATTTATTGAATGCCTAGTATGTGCCACAGTGCCTGACAGTAGCTGCATAATGATCCCTTTGGTGTAAGTATCTCCTTTCTCTTCTGGCACATATTCTCCTGGGGGAGTGATTGGGGGGGAATGGGTCAGAAGCTTAGATGGCAGATTCAGTAAGCTTTTAGCACAATAATTTTAATTGCAAAAATAAACAGTTTTGTCAACTGCTCCAGAGTAGCGTCTGCTTTACAAAAATTAACAACAACAAAAGGAAATAACCCCAAAGCAAAACGTTACATCCAATGGCTGCTGGAAACGACATTGCTGTACAAAATCCCGCGCGAGACCGGCTCGGCGCTGCCCCAGCCTGCCTCTGGGGGGTCTAATGAGGGGCGTGGGGCGTGCGCCAAGCCAGTTATAAAAGACTATCTTGAGTCCCAAGGAAGTGCCTACTCAGTGGGTGGCCTGAGAGGACTTCCCTCAAAGCGCGGCTGACGCGGGAGTCAGCGCCGGGGACCACAGGAGCTGTCCACGGAGCTGGTGCTGAACGGCGGGCACTTCAGGGGAACTGGAAGCGGGACCAGAGGCCGGCCCCGGGACGTGCCGGGCAAGGGGGTAGGGGGGCGGGCCAGGCCGCCTCTTTCGTGCCGGGCGGCGGCGCCTCAATCTACAAACCCATTTCCCCCTCACAGGGCGGCGAAAGAGAGGCCCAAAGAGTAAAAGCCAAGGCCCTTGAGCCGCTCCTCGGCGCGCGCCTTCTGCTTGAGGTGCACCTTGCTGTGCCTTTTCTTCTCGTCACTGCGCGCGAAGCGGCGGCCGCACACGTCGCAGGCAAATGGTTTCTCACCCGTGTGAGTGCGCACGTGTGTGGTAAGGTGATCGCTTCGGCTGAAGTTGCGGAGGCAGATGCGGCACTGGAAGGGCTTGTGGCCCGTGTGGATGCGCAGGTGGCGGTTGAGCTCGTCGGAGCGCGCAAAGCTGCGCACACAGCTCTCCACTGGGCAAGCAAACGCCTTGGCATGAGGCCGCGGGCAGAAGCAGCGCGTGCTGCACTTGCCTCCCCGGCGCCCCTTGCGCCGCGCCTTAGTGGGGGGGAATGGGGCCGGTGGCGGTGGCCCGGGAGGCTCAGGCACGCCACTGCTCGCAGGGATGTCTGCCACCAGAGGTTTCGGGAAGTCCGCCGCGGTGCTGCGGAGGCCCAGAGGAGAAACCTGAGCCTGAGTACCCGCCAGAAACTCTCCGCCGTCGCCGCTACTCCCCCCATCCCCACTAGGAGGGGTCAGGAGAGCCGGGAGGCCCTCGGCCACCTCTCCTAAGTCACCTGCGGCCAGCGGGAAAGCGTCGTAAGACCCCGTGGGGTAGAGTCTGTTGGCGGGACCGGCCGGCAGCTCCGCCGGGCAGCTGATGGACAGCAGGTCTTCAATCTTGGCCCCCATCGAGGGGAAACGGGCGTCGGGGGCGGCCTGGTAGCCTCCCTGCGACCCACAGCTCCCTGGGGCTCCAGCTGAGAGCAGCTCCCAGGGAGCGTAGGGGCCTTTGAAGGCCGAGGCAGTGTCCAGCGCGGGAGAGGCCGGAGGCGCCCGGAGGCCTGGCTTGACGTCGGGCGGGGAGAGCTGAGGCTCATACAGGCACTGTGAGGGGGCGCCTGCCGAGGCTGAGACCTCCCAGAACGCCTCTGGGAAGGCGGCAGCGCCCAAATCCGGGGAGTAAAGGTCCGGTGGACCCGGCAGCAAGGCGTCGGGGCCTGCGGAAAAAGAGGCGTCCAGCGGAGACCGGGATGCTGCCGCCTCAGGGCCGGGGAAAGGTGCCAGACCCAGGATGCCCGACATGAGGTTGAAGAGTGCCTCCGGGTCGTGAGGGTGTTCGGGTACTGCTTGGATGAAGAAGCTACCGCTGTAGCTGAGGCCAGAAGGGGGCGTGGGTGCAGGCCCCTCCAGGAAGCAGGAATCGGCTAAGTCCCCCCCGGCGCCGCAGCTGCTCAAAGCCCAGCTCAAGAAGTCGCCTGCTGAGGAGGGAGCAGGAATCAGCTCCGAGCACATCAAAGGGCGCGCCTAGGAGTCTGCAAGCCCCTACCCAAGAAACCCTTGGGGCGCACTGACACACAAAAGGTGCCTTTTGCACATTCTGATCCAGCCGGAGCCCGCATACGCCCCAAGACGCACACAAACATGCACACGCAAAACACACGTGCACAGGCAAAAGGACGCCCTGATAAACCCACAGGTTCCTGCGGAGGCGCAGCGGCACAGTGGGGCTGGGGGTGCGCACCCCAGGACCCCCGAGCCTCCTACCACCCCTACCCCCACAGCTCTTTCGTCCAAGTCCCTGCCTGTTCTCAGGCACCATGCGCCCCCGCGCTGCGTCGCCGTCTGAGCACCCTCTGCCGCTCTCCTTACCTCCGGGGTAGCTGCCAGTCGCTGGCGCGTCCCTGCCGGGCAGCCGGGGCAATTCGGTGCTAGGTTCCGCGCAACAGCCCTCGGTGGACTTGACCAGGAGCGCGTCGGGGCCGGAAAACTCGCTAAGGTGAAGCATGGCGCGGCGGCGACTGCGGGGCGCCAGGGGCCTCGCCCGCTGGGCTTGGCTGCGCGCGGGTGACGGGGAGGCCAGGTGTTGGGGTGCCCTGCGCCTCACAGACCCAAGCCCCCGGGCTCCTGACTCCAGGCGCTCACCTTTGGGAAAGGGGTTGGGGGGCCGAGGCGCCCTTGCTCGCCGGGACCCGCCTCGGGCGGCGGCTCCTCGCTTCTCCAAAGCGCAGCCGGGCTCCCCCGATCCGCGGCCCCCCCACTTATATAGCAGCGGCCGCGCTGGCTCTGGGCTTCCGACTCCCCGGGCCACTGCCATTTCGGGAGGCCCCGGCCCTGCCGCTGTGACGTAAATGCCCAAACATGGACACAGGATGTGTGCCGGGGACTCCCGAAAAGGAAAACTCGGGCTGTGACGTCGCCGCCGCCGGGCCCGCGCCGCTGCGTGCGCGCGCGCTCCCTGAGCGTGGAACCCCGTGCGCGCCGGGGCCGCCCGAGCGCGGGGTTGGGGTGCCGCGCTGCGTGGGGCCGGGAGTTCCGTTAGCGCCCTTCCTGCCTGCAGGCACAGGCCCGCGGTCCGCGAGGAAAAGCCCAGTTGGCTTTGGGATTCCGCAGTTAGGGATTCGAATCTGCCACTCACTACCTGTGTCATTTAATTTCTCTGAATATCAGTTTCCTCACCTGTGAGATGGAGCCATGTATATCTACGTCGTAAGTTTACTCTAAAGAGTAACTGTTACAGCGTATTAAATTCTATGCGCGATTACATAGTAAACTACAGAGATTCTTGCCATTATTCACTATTTGCTCTCACTTGTGTGTGTGTGTGTTTTCATTTTCTTCTTAGTTTTCCCCCCTTTCGTTTGTTCTAGGAAAAATAACTTTAATTCAACTAAAAAGGACCATAACGTTCGCTACTGATGAGTGAAAAAGCCAATTAGTACAGAAGAGTGTATATATATATATATATATTTAAAGATTTTATTTATTTATTTGACAGAGAGAGAGATTACAAGTAGGCAGAGAAGCAGGCAGAGAGAGAAGGGGAAGCAGGCTCCCTGCTGAGCAGAGAGTCAGATGGGCTTGATCCCAGGACCCTGAGATCCGAACGCAAAGGCTTTAACCCCCTGAGCCACCCAGGCGCCCCCAGAAGAGTATATTCTAAACTGAAAAGTAAAAATTTATTTTTCCTACCCATCTACTTCTTGAGGTAGCAACATCTAAGTTTCCTGTGTATTCTTTCAGAAAAACAATGTATTTGCAAGCATACACTCTGACTTGCAATATAATATTTTCCCATTTATAATAGTTGAGAGATTGCTCCATGTCTGAACATAAGGAGCTGGGCCATTCTTTTCTAAGGCTGCATAATATTCCACTGTGGGGGAGTTCAGTTTGTCCCCCATCCACGAGCATATAGAAAGCTTCCGACCGCTGGTTTTTACCAGTGTTGTTGTAGTCAACGTTCTTAATTATATAAATGTGAATATATCTGTGGGATAAACTCCAATGAGTGTAATTCTGCATCAAGGGTATGTAAAATTTTGATAGGCAACAGGCAAATTGCCCTCCATAGAAGTAGGGCCAATTCCTGCTCCTTCCCTCCTCACCTATGGGGTGTGAAATGCTTCTGCAGACTTTTTTTCTGGCTTTATATAAATGACTTTCACTCTAAGGATGTTGTTCCCAGCAACATGCAGAGAATCCACAGGATATATTTCCCTGGAATCAGCACCTGGAATAATTGGGCTTCTTATGGGGGAAGAAAAAAATATCCCTATCTTAAGGGGGCTGTGAATCTTGGCTGCGGCAGGTCAGTCAATTCCGGCAAAGAGGCCAGCCTGCTCTCCTGATCTCATCTCTCTTCCGCTGTGGTTTTCCCTCTGTCTTACTTTTCATTCTCTTTAAAAATCTTTCATTTAATTTTGTGTTATCGCTCAGTTGCCTCCTTTCTGGAACAAAATTAGGGGATTAGATAAATACATGGGATAGTATGTTTTTCTTTACAAAGAGCATCAATTCTTGGGAGCTGGAAAGCGGGGAGGGCAGAGCTGGGGTTCCCTATTTCTTTATTTATTTGTCAGAGAGAGAGTGCACAAGCAGGGGGAGCGGCAGGCCGGCCGAGGGAGAACCAGGCTCCCCACGGAGCAAGGAGCCCAATGTGGGACTCAATGGGGTGGGGGTCCCTTTTCTTTCTCTGCTTTCCTAGGAGTGGAAACAAAGCCACTCAGGGGTGGTGGGCTACAGTGTGATTTGCAGTGTATCTCCCAGCCTCCTTTGCCCATTGGTACTCTCCTTTTAGAGAGAGTGCCAAGAATGCCCCAACCCCACCAAATTCTCAGGCCTTTTACCATGTGTCCAATATTCAAAAGTTCATTCATTTTCTCAGCACTCATTCACGCAGTATTCATTCCTTAAGTGCTTAAAATAAGAGTCAGAAGGTAGATTCTGGTTTTGAGTCTACCAGGACCCTAAGACCCATCTCTATCTCTAGCTGCCCCAACCCCACCCTACAAAGACCCTATAAGTGTGTTTACAGAATATGTCGTCACATAAGCACCTGCAAAACCTGTGCGGATATGCTTGCCTTCATCTCCCCACATCCAGAAATCCTACAAAGCTTTTCAAGAGTCATGCATGTACAGCATATTCTAACACATGCCACAGATGTAATCACTCTATGTCAGCCACACATGTTTGCATGTAGGAAATGAAGGATCCCAGCACATGTCTGTAAGGATTAAACACACAGAGCACTATTTCCATGATACTCTGTTTCAGACCTGGGGATTGACTGTAATCCAAATGCATCGCCGAGGCCAGGTGAGCCCACACCAGACACGCAAGGGCACACATGTCTCAAATCCATTCTGGCATCTTGCTGCCTGGGAGGGGGGAGGAGTGGAGGGGTTTGGCTAGGCCGGTGTCCAGGGCTCCCCAGGTTGCCCCGTCGGGCCAGATTGGCCATCCCCAGGTTCCTCAACCCTTCTGCTGTTCTTCCCTCTGCCACAGCATTCCTCCTCCTTCTTAGTCATAGATAATTCCCCTACTCCTTTGGCAAGTTCCCAGGCCTTTGCTGCTCTTTGCCAGGGGCTATTGGTCTAGGTCTGTGTTAAGACAAAGGTCCAAGTCACCCCAGCTTCTTGTTACAGGCCAGGCCTGGGGGTAGAGCTGCAGAGGGAAGAATGAGTAGGAGAGCAAATGGGGAACATAGCTTGTGTTCTGGGTGTGGGCTGGCCCACCCCCCCTCTCTGAGCCACTCACCTTCACTGGACACACATACACACACTCTCCCGTGCGCGGTGGTTACCTCTGGAGGGTAATCGCATCTGCATTTGGTTCCTTGAGGAGGAGGAGGAGGAGGGACTACAAAAAGAAAGGGCATTTGTAGCCCTTCCCAGCTTAGTCCCTCTTCTCCCTAAATTTTAATAGCTCTAAAAGAGGTTCTGAGCCCAGATAGAATAAAGGTCTTTGGGAGGGAATGGAAGAAAGAGGAGCTTAGACCTGTGAGTTCTATTTTATTTTAAGATTTTATTTATTTATTTGACAGAGAGGAGAGAGATCACAAGTAGGCAGAGAGAGAGAGGGAAGCAGACTCCTCGCTGAGCAGAGAGCCCGATGTGGGGCTTGATCCCAGGACCCTGAGACCATGACCTGAGCCAAGGCAGAGAGGCTTTAACCCATTGAGCCACCCAGGTGCCCCCTGTGAGTTCTATTTTAATTCACACTTTAAATATAAAAACACAAGCGGGAAGGGAAAAAAGGAAAATCACACACTTTGAGCACTTTACAAATGGATCCTTTAATCATCCTGAGGCTCTGTGGAATAGGGAATTGGAGACCTCTTTCACAGATGAAAAAACAGACTAGATAAAGTTAAATAACTTGCTCAAGACCCTGCTTTGTTTAAAAAAAGATTTGGTTAATTTTTTTCCTTTCCTTTTATGATTTTATTTATTTATTTGACAAAGAGAGAGCCCAAGCAGGGGGAGTGGCAGGCAGAGAGAGAGGAGGAAGCAGGCTCCCTTACTGAGCAGGGATCCTGATATGGGGCTCAATCCCAGGACCCTGGGATCATGACCTGAGCTGAAGGCAGATGCTTAACCACCCAGGTGCCCCTCAGGACCATACTTCTATTTAGTGGTAGGACTGAGAGTTGAGCCCAGCCTAGTCTATCCTGAAAGATAATTAAGGAAAAGATTATTCATTTTACAAAAGGATTCACTCAAGATGGCCTAAATGGAAGCTCTCCCGCCAGCTGTTCAAGTAGGGTATGAGGTACAAATTCGATCTGGTTGGTGTCCTTCCCTGCAAGGATTCCCTGGAGTGGCCACTGTGGCTAGAAACACTGTGGGTTACATCAGATATGTGCTAAGGAGGAACACATGCAAGGTCCTTGGCAGTTATTGTGGAAGTGGTGGTGGGAGTGTGTGTGCGTGCGCGTGTGTGCATGTGGCCTTGGGGAGGGTGAGAGGAAATTTCCAATTTCCACGGGAAAAGGTTGGGGAAGGAGAGTTTACCTTCTGGACAAGCATGGAACGGACAATTACTGAATGAACGAATGAATGAATGAAAAAATTCATTCATCAAACGTTCATTGAGCACAGTCCTGTGCCAGGCACTGCGCAGGCCCTTGGGCCGAGGATGCAGACAGATGCTGCGGTGGGGAAGACTGGAAGCTCTGGATCCAGGGCGGGAGGAGGGAGGAGAGGGGGATGGGCAGATGTGAGCTTCCCTTTTCTCCCTTCTGGGAAGGGCCCAGCCCCTGTCATCATTCTGGTAATGCTACTGGCCCCTCCTCCACCCCCCACCTTGATCTTTCTGCTCTAAATATCATTGTGTTCAAATAATAGTGTATATATTTAAAAAGACTCCAAGAAGACAGCTGCCTCAGAGTATTAATCATGAAGAGGCCAGCACTCAGTCTCCATGGCGACTCCTCACAGAGCTGAGGAGCAGCTCCCCGGCCCACTTCCTGGGGCCGTGGAGTTGCAGGGACACAGTATCCCAGCGCACCCTGCCCTTTCCTCTCTGCCTGTCCTCTCTCCCTCCTTCCTCCCCACTCTGCCTCTCCACTAGCTCCCTTTTTCTCTTCCTAAAAGTTTTATTGAAAAGCAAGGACAGAGGCAGGATCCAGCCATCAGACCAGCAAGGAACAAGGCCGATGAGGCTTCGGCAGGGATGAACTTTGCCTCCAGTTACCACCTCTGCAGAACACAACTCCCCTCCCCAAGCCCTCCCCCTCGCCCCCCACAGCGCCCCTACAGCTACACTGACCCCAGGACAGAAGGAGTCTGATCATCTGTCCCTGAGGCAAGGGACCCACTGTGAGGGTCCTCCTCTGTCCCTTCCCTCTCCCTGCCCATGGCCAGTCATTGGTTTATGGTTTCTGTCTTTACTATTCTTTTAATGCTCACAAAAGTAACATAGGCTCCTTGGAGAAAGATAAACATGTTAAAATGAAAGTATCTTTCCCAACTCTATACCCAGATATGTACATTTAAATAGTTTCAAGCTGATTCCGAGAGATTTTTCTTCATGCACATTTGTTCAATATTCGTCTATTTAACTAGCAGTACCGTCATCGTCACCATTTATACCAGCGGGGTCATACTACACATACTTTTTTTTTTTAATATGACAGAGAGAGAGAGAGAGAGATGACAAGTAGGCAGAGAGGCAGGCAGAGAGAGAGGTGGAAGCAGGCTCCCCGCTGAGCAGAGAGCCCGATGCAGGGCTCGATCCCAGGACCCTGAGATCATGACCTGAGCCGAAGGCAGAGGCTTTAACCCACTGAGCCACCCAGGGGCCCCCTACTATACATACTCTTGTAATTAATACTATCCCTTGAATGGTTTTTCTTTTCTGCGTCCTCATACAGATTAATCTACAGTGTTGTTCACAGCTGCTCCAGGATAGTCCATCATGTACATCTACATGAGTTTCTAACTCTATAGTTTCTTGTTTTTCACTCTGATATAAAGAACCTGGCTGTGCACAGCCTTGGATGTGTACTTGGGCCACTGATGAGGCTAATAATAATATGTGTGTAGTTGACATTTGTATAGCACTGACTATGGGCACTATTCACCAGGTATGGAGAGGTTTAAGCCTCACAACCTGATGAGTACTATTATTATCTCTGTTTCATAGATGGGGAAACTGAGGCCCCTGTGCTTCACCCAAAGGTCAAGAAACTCGTCTGAACCTGCAGTAAAACCTTAGACTAGATTCCAAAGCCTGGAATTCCTAGGTCAAAGGTACAAACGTTCAAAATTATATAATGTCAGCTGTTCCTCTAAGAAAATTGTTTCGATTTTGGAGCCAGACAGCAGCGTGAGAGTCAACTGGTGAGCACAGAGAGGTATCCCCGTGATGTTTTAATTTGCATTGTAAATTTAATTTGCATTGTAAACATTATCGGAATCTTTCCTCAGGGCCTCGGTATTTCATTTTCTGTGATCCAGGGGAACCTTCCTGAGG
>JAPYYJ010002314.1:0-12995 GCA_028533885.1 Nasua narica | reverse complement strand
GAACACGTCAAGGATGCCCACTCTCACCACTCTTGTTCAACATAGTACTAGAAGTCCTAGCAACAGCAATCAGACAACAAAAAGAAATAAAAGGTATTCAAATTGGAAACGACGAAGTCAAACTCTCTCTCTTCGCAAACTTGACCCTTTTTAATCTCTAGGAATAATTATTCAAATAAATCTTTTGGCAAAATTTTGAATTTACATTTCTATCAAATTGTACATATGTAATGGATACACAAAGACATGCATGTCTTTGTGTCCATTTTAGGTTCTCTATTCTTACACAACCTTGACCTTGTAAAGACTATTTTCCCTTGTCTGAGTTCCTATTTCTTTCAGATTTTGCTTATGTAGATTTTTAAATGTACACAAGACAGAAGAGTATAATCAACTCATTCCCAAATTTTAACAATAATTTGGCAGATGTTGACAATCTGAAAAGTGACATAATTTGTTCCCAGAGATTCATACAACAGCTCTTGTCAAGATTCTTTTCAAATGCTAGACAAGGCTCTCTGTAAAAGTAAACAGAACGAGTCACCTCAAAACAAATGATCCTCAGGAAGTGAAAACTGGAACTACATGTGCACCCTGAACTATGACTTTCAGGGCACGACAGGCTTTCTACTCAGGCATCTTGTTTGCAAAACAAAGCGGGAGAATACAGAGTGAGGAGCAGAAAAGGTTGCTGCACGCGTGGTGAAGGCTCGGGGGCACCCCAAACTGCCCTGCACACTCCAGAATGCACAGACAGCGTACAAGGTACAGTCTTTGCCATCGAGGAAGTCACACATTGATTTTTAAGAAATGATAAGCTATCCAATTATCAGAAGAAATGGAAGCATTCATTTAATTGCAATGGTGTCGAATCATTTATTTATATCCTATGCGTTTTATTTTTTTCAAGCCAAGTAATACTTTTCTTTCTTTTCAAATTACTAAGTGACATATTAGTGCTAAATACAGAATTTGGTAGAAAATCCCAACTTTTCTACCTTTAACTATCAACAAAACCACGTAAAGCTAAAGAAAATTTCATGGAGTACATATATAACCAATAATCCTACCATTTCTGTTGTGTCCCAGGAGTGATCTTAGCAAGCTAATATGTGAAAGAACATGTAACTTCTTTCTAGTTGACTTATCTACAGCAAAGTGCTACAGAAACTATGCCTCACCTTATCCTTTTAGTACCATAATTCACTCTGACTTGCTCACATGAGAAGGTTGGCCCACTGTTGGAAAAAAGAGAGGAATAGAAAAACGGAGTGGAATCATGAAACTTACCCCAATTTCTCATCCCCATTATGAGGTATGGTCCAAAGACCAAGAGCATAGGCATTCCCTGAAAGCTTTTAGAAATGCAGATTTTTTTAAAAAGACTTTATTTATTTATTTATTTCACAGATCACAAGCAGACAGAGAAGCAGGCAGAGAGAGAGGGGGAAGCAGGCTCCCTGTTGAGCAGAGAGCCCAACGGGGGCTCCATCCTAGGACCCTGAGAACATGACCTAAGCTGAAGGCAGAGGCTTTAACCCATTGAGCCACCTAGGCGCCCCTAGAAATGCAGAATTGAAGGCCTACTCAATTCTGCTAAAGCAGAATTTGCCTTTCAGTAAGATCCCCAGCTGATCAATATACCCATTAAAGTTTGAGAAGCACTATCTTAAACTTTCTTTGATCTCTAGGCTGTGATTATGGCATCACAACACAATTAACAACTGTATTACTTTGCCACATCTCTGATAACATGGTCTCTCTTGATGGGACAATCAGGTTTCACTTACTTTTTTTGAATGATCTATAAGCTCATGGATGCATTTGATTTAGTAATATTTTATATATAAATCTTGGGCTTAAAGACTAGCCCTTTTCCTGTGCCCCTTTGATATAATATGCATTCACTTGCCAAGATTTTAACCTTAATATTTGTTTTCCTTCACCTCCTCAAACTATTATTTAGTTTTTATATGTGTGTGTGTGTCTTAACATTTGATCGAGGAGCTCTTCATGAATGAATTAGAGCAAATCCAGGTCACTCCTCAGATGTTTTCCTCAATCACATAATACTAACATTTTTCACATACTTTATCATGTCATATCCTTAAGCTTTCCATATATCATGAAGCTTTCCATCTCTCCCAAAAGATTATATTCTCTTCAGAATATATTGCTTAATTTTTTTTTTAGATTTTATTTATTTATTTATTAGGAAAGAGAGAGAGTGAGAGAGAGCATGAGAAGGGAGAAGGTCAGAGTGAGATGCAGACTCCCCATAGAGCTGGGAGCCCGATGTGGGACTCGATCCCGGGACTCCGGGATCACGACCTGAGCCGAAGGCAGTTGCTTAACCAACTGCGCCACCCAGGCGCCCTATATTGCTTAATTTTAATGACCACCACAACCACCACCACCATTGCAAAGCCTAACACATTGGTGACATCAAATAAAGATCCAACAAGTATTCACTGAATTACAAAATAACCAAGAACTGCTTATTTTGTGGCCATAATTCTGCTAGCTCCAAAAACATTAAACACTCCAAATACTACTGCAAATTCTTGAGTAAAAAGGGGTCCCTTTGAACTCTAACTGTCTACCTCTTGGGTCCAAAAGCTATTAATCTTCCGAGTATTAGAAATTAGCACTGGTAGGGCACTTGGGTGGCTCAGTCGGTTGAGTGTCCAACTCTTGGTTTTGGCTCAGGTCATGATATCATGGGTTGTAAGACTGAGCCCAGCAGTTGCGCTCTGCACTCAGCAGGGAGTCTGCTTGAAAGATACTCTCCCACTGCCCCTCCCTCCACCCTCTCTCTCTCTCTAAAAATAAATAAATTAAAAAAACAAAGAAAAGAAATTAGCACTGATGTGCACCATCCACTGAGCCCAAACTCCTTCAATAACCACAATAGTACCCCTACATCCTTACCAGCAATGAAACAAAATATTTCATTCGCCTCTTCCTGCCATTATCTATAACTCCTATTGCTTCCTGCTTTGAGGATATCAGAGTTTTAGGAATGTTATTTTAAATACTTTTTTGGCTATTTCACCCTCCCAGGATTCCTCTTGTTAGAAATTTTCTATTTCTAACTTAAGAAAATATTACATTCCAAAGAAAAAGTAAACTTACTTTACTCATTCAAAATTATAAATCCCTGTGTAACATTTTGGTGATTTTGCCTTGGTTTTCAAATATCTTTAAAAGTCTTTTCATACTTGTATAATAACAATAGGAGAAACAGATTAACAGATTCTTAAATAAGGACAGAGAAATAAAGTGTAAACTGTTGCAGTTTGAACTGAAAATCAAGGCTGCCATAATACAACAAATGCTAAATATCAGCAATATACTATTCATTGAAAGCTACTTGTTATTTCATAAATCTTTACAAAAATTATTCATCTTTGAATGTGCAGGACCTAACATGGTGTCTAGTTTATAATATGTAAGTTTAGCTAAGTTATACACAGTATTGAATCAGGTCTAAGGAGAGTGACAGAAATTGAAGAGATCTATTTACTAAAAAATTTGCAGTTTAACAAAGCTGCAATATGTAACAAATGTAACATGAATATTGGAGCATTTATTAATAACATTAGATACAAAGTTAGTTACTTTATTGAAAAACTTCTTAAAACATTTAATACACTCAGGTGCAGTGAAAAACGTGGATAGAGTGAGCAGAATTACCCAAATTTAGTTGACCACAAATTTCTTTCCCTACCCCTCCAAAAGAATACTTATTAAAATCCTTCAAGAAAACAGTTCTCCATAAAAAATCTTTCAGATAGTGATGAACTAATATAATGGCAGTGATTAAAACAAGACATAATTAAGCAAGGTAAGATTCACAGACAGAAGTACTGAATTGAGTTTTGACATATTTAGAGAAGATCGAAGAAGGCATCAGAAGGCAAGACTGACATGGGTTCTTTAACTCTCATGTAGAAGAGGTGCAAAGAGTTGAGTAGACGTTAGCTTGACCATCATGGTATCAGTAAACCAAAGCTAGCAGGAAAGGAAAGGAGTGTTTATGTAGAGTTTACTAGAGGAGGTACGGAACAGAGTTTCTACAAAGATTGTGTTTGCGGGTATATTTATATTGATGTGATTATGGTTACACATTCAAACTATAAAAACATGAAAATAAATGCTGTTTGTTACTTACCCTAAATAATATTAATCTAGTACTGTGTCTTGCTACTTCAAAAGTGATTTCCCTTACCTGTTTGAGAGACTAACGTCATCTTCCACACTGAGGGCCCATTTGGACAAGTTGAAATGCATTAGAGCTTTTGCACTTGTTCACCAGAAGGAGGAAATATGAAGTATGTGGGAGCTGGGGATTGGAAGAACCTAGGGAAAATCAGAGAAAAAAAATGATAAATAATATGATGCCTTGGTGTCATGCTGCCAGACAGTCCTAAGGATGGGTTTTACAACGCATACGGATGAAAAATTAGATTCAGAGCTAACACTGGTATTTTCCAGTAAAGCTCTGAGATTATAGGCTCTGGCATCTAAATAAAAATTTAAAATTAATATGGAGAGTGGCCACATCTGGTGAGGCCTGCAGAGCACTGGCCAAGCAGCGGTAGGTACCCTTGAGGCCAGGAGATAGCCGGAAAGCTGCTTTCCCAGAAAAGCTTCAACTGCAGTGGCTATAATGCAATCCCTACCTCAATTGACTTGCTGGCAGGATGGTAACAAACATGAGTGGGCTTTCTTTTTTTTTTTCCTCTTGGACATATGAGACATCGTGGAGATTTTTCAGAAATAAGTGGTGCTGAAGATGGGTAGTCATGAATATAGAAGAGCCATAATTATTTTTTTTCTTGTCAAAGTTTTATTTAAATTCTAGTTAGTTAACACAGTGCAACATTGGTTTCAGGAGTAGAAATCAGTGATTCATCACTTACATAAAACACCCAGTGCTCATCAGAACAAGTGCCCTCCTTAATACCCACCATCCATGTAGGCCAGACCCCACTTGCCTTCCTCCATCAACCCTCCACTTGGAAGAACCATAATTATTCAGCACTAATGTTAATGAGCCTTTATATGAACTTACAGGTTTGTCAGACCTGGTAATATTTCTATAAGGTAAAGATGCAGTGTTTCTATACAGTGTTTGAGGACACACTTCTAGATCAAGGATTGCAAACGCTAATGTCTATAGGGACTGTGCAATAAACATAAACATGGGTAGCATACCAGGTATGACACAATAGGTACAAAACACCTTGTATTCAACCCAGCATCACTCTTGCTGGACATTATGTTTTAAACACTATCCAGGCATACATGAAGGCTGTATAAAGCTAACAGACCTGTACTGTTTCACCTTTGCTCGCAATGCTTCTCTTAATCCTTCAACTATTCCCCATGTTTTACAAATAAAATCTACTTTCTTCAGCATGTCACCTAAGGGTCCATCATAATTTACTCTCATCACTTTGTCTTCACTTCTCATTGTCCCTCATTTATACTCCAGAATCCAGCTAAAAATACATGATAAATGAATAAATAATAAATTTCTTTTCCGAAACACTAAAGTATGGATATGACAAAAATTGGATCAAGAGTTTGATCCAACATTTCTCTGTGAAATGGGCAGAGACTATAGAGCAAGAATATGAACTAATTAACACTACAAAAAAAGAACAGCTCTAATTTATTTGCAGTATGCCTCCATTTGGCTGAAAGATTTCTATATACCAAAATGCCTGCTTGGAATTGTTCACAAAACCTTTCTGGTACCAAAATGGCTCTGCATTCCCCTTTAGTCCATTCAAAGCTGGAGAAGCTGATGCTTACCCATAGACTGGGCATGTGAATGCTTCCCATAATATTATCATCATTTCAGCACCACCTTCCTCTATGGCCCGAAGATTCAGAACACAGAACTTCATTCCTATAGACCCTCTCCATCCTATCCAAATAGATGGATACTGAGGGCAGTCACCATCCCCAAATGACCAATTCAATGAAGGCTTTCCTGGGATCACACAGTTACATATCTATAAAAATAATAACTGCCAATGTTTGTCTAGTTTGCCTAAATTAATGATATTAATAATTTCTGGCCCATGTCCTTCAGACTACTTGGTAATAGTCATTGAAATAAAATCTGTGTACCATAAAGAAAAGACCACAGGTCTGAACACATTCTTCATGAGTAGTACCCACCACACTGTAGTTAATGGACTAGTTAGAAGCCTCCACATTCTCTCTCATCAAGTGGCAGCAGAGGAAAAAAAAAAACCAACTCCATTGAAATATAGCAAATTTATTTGGTCCAGTTCACCAAGACTCACATATTTCCACAGTAAAAATTGCTTTTCTGGGCTCAGCCTAAGACAAGTTCAAAGTAGAATTTTGAAACATCATTTTTGGTCACTCTGATTTCTCTCACCATAATAGAATAAAATATAGTATTTTCCTTAAAATCTTTTTTTGTAAAAGTATTTTGAGTCCATGGTAATGTTTGAAGAAAACCACCAATGATCAAAATATAACTATTTACCAACTGAGCCAGAAAACTAAAAAGATCTTACATGTAACGGCTTTACGTTACAGATTGTCTTCAACAGGAAACTGCTGAGACAACCACTCAGTCAAGCTCATCTTTCCTTTTTGCTGATGAAAACTCAGCTCAATGACCTTCAGAGTTGTCTGGTGCAGATGCTGCGTCTTGATAAAGCAGTCTTCCTTCTCTGTAACTGCCTTGGGAGACACTCCAGATACATATAGTTAGTGCAGGGATGAAGTTTCAGATTCTTGGGTCTTTAAAAGCACTACAGCCTGTAGGATTTGAAAAGGTTACACTATAGTAACCTCTCTGATACAGCATAGCTGATTCCTCTCCCATTTAAAGGGTCATTTCAAATCCTTCCTATTTTTATGTCCCATATCAAACATCCATTTTACAAGCCAACTGTACTAAATCTAGGAACTTCAAAGAATCGCAGGCTTCAGACGGAGCTTGAGGAATTACTGAATACAAATTCTTTCTTACAAGTGATGCTACACTTAAGCCATTCCCCCAACTACCCTATTTTTAAATATCATCATAGAAAGATGTTCTCATATTGCCTAAATATTCTATTTCAAACCCCTATCATGCTTCCTTCACACAAAGTTCTATGTCACATATTATCTAAATCTTTCACATCCTAGCTTAAGTACGTTTTTTCTACTCCAATCCTTTGCTAACTCACCATCTTTCTTATCAACTTCCATTGCTTATTTCAGGTGATGGCATTATTGTCTCCCTTATCTGAGTTCCCAGGTTCTGTGTTCCCAGAGTCTCCAAGCTACTTTACTATGCTGTCTAGTAAGTGGGATACAATAGAGAGAACACAGAACAGAATCCTGGAAACATCTCCAGCATTAGTTCTGCTCAAAATAAATTAAAGGCCTTGGATAAGTCTCTGCATCATCTTGGGTAAGATCCTCCTCAATAAAATGAAGGAATTAAAATAAATTTATCAGGTTAGTTTATCACTTATTACTCTATAAGTTTATGATTCTTAAAAACTTGTCTGTCTATTGGTTCTCTGTTTTTATAGTCCCCTCATCCTGAACATTGTCAAAATTAAAATTCTCATGATGCCATCATCTCTTTATGAGGAAACTGAGGTTTAGAGAGAATAATTTCTACTTCCAAAACCACGTATTTCATAAGTATTGGACCCAAGACATATTCAGGGTCAAGACTAGGCTCAGTCAGGCAAGTGCTCAGGGCACAAAATTTAAGGGGACACTTACTGTCTGACTAGTTCAAATGCAAGGTTGACACCTAAAAATGTACCCTGGTTGCCCTGGTTTGCTATATTCTACATACATTCTCTTAGCTCTGGAATTATGTAATTATCAGGACCTATGAACTTCACTTGACTATTATTTGTACCATATTAGATATGAAAGAGCAGAACACTTTGTTAAAAAAGCACTTCCACTATTATTCATTTTAAATCAAATGAAGAAATATGCATCCTGCTTTACTTTTAAATACAAGAATTCCAGAAGAGAACACAAAGATAGCAATGGAATAGGAAGACCCTAGGATCACCATCCCAAGAATACAACTAGATAACTATTGCTTCATCCTAAATACCCCAGAAATTGACCTGAACACTGAAAGAATAAACTCCACAACTAAAGGGAGAGAAAGGGCTACATCAAAGAAGGTAGGAAGTAGGAGACATAGTTTAGGGGAGAAATGGATTGTGGGAGCCACTATGCAGAGCAAGCCATGGTTACAGAGAAGGGCAACATGTTTCTTGGTGAACAAGGAACACACAAAGAAAATGTTTCCCAGAAGCCATTGGCTTCATGAGTTCTTTAAGTGGGTTGCTTAAAGCCTGGAGTTTTAAAGGTCAGCAAGCTTGGCTGGGATAGAGCCCGGAGGGCACTGTGCTGCTCCTGGAAAGAAGGCAGGCAAACAATCCAGGGCAAATAGCATGGAAACAGCAATCTGAAGAAAGCCTGGGGCACACAGTGGGGAGATTATTCACTCTTCTCAGAGCACAACCCTGAGAGGCAGTGTTCACAGAGATGCTTCTCCAGAAACAAAGGAGCTGGCTGGTGCCATTTCCCTCCGTTGCCGCTCAGCATAAACACAGAGCCACCTGTGGGAAGCAACTCAGCTCAGATACTGGCAGCCTCTCTTGTTTACACAAAGCTCCACACCCCTGGGCTCTGTTGGACTGCCATTCTCAGTCACGCTTGCCTCAGTCCCAGCACAGCAGGCCCCTTTCCCAGAACACCAGCACAAAACCTCCCCACACTACATCTCCTGACCAGAGTTTTGCAGGGCCTCAGTTCTGGGGGAGGTGGTGAACAGTTCTCATTTCACAAGCAGACCACAGCACACCTAAACTCACCACATTCAGGCCAGGGACCAAATACTGCCCACAGCAGGCAAAGAGAGCCTCTGTAGACAACTGGCATGAAGGACAGAGCAGCCAGACCACAACAGCAGAGTGCACACAGCACACACTAGAGACAATCTGTGAAATACCAGGCCCTGGACACTATATGACCTCTTCTTCATAAAGCTATTACTTTTAGGAGCAGGAAACATAACTGGCTTTTCTAACACAGAGAAGAAAGCAGAAAGTAGACAAAATGTGAACACAGAGGAATTTATCCCAAATGAAAGAAAAAGTTTTGTCCAAGGCCGGAGACCTAAGTAAAACAGATATAAGTAGCATGCCAAATGGAAAATTTAAAGCAACGATCATAAGGATATACACTGGGCTTGAGAAAAGAACAGAAGACATCAGTGAGACCATTACCAACAGAGATAAAAGAGTTGAAAAAGAATCCAGCACAGATGAAGAGTACAATAAACAAGATTAGAAACAGAATTGACACGATGAACAGCAGGCTGGAAAAAGCAGAAGAATGAATGAGTGACCTAGAAGACAAAGTAATGGAAAGCAGTGAAGTCAAAAAGAAGAGAGAAAGAAGAAATATGCAAACTGAGAATAGACTTAAGGAGCTCAATGACTCCATCAAATGTAATAACAGTCATACTATAGGAATCTCAGAAGAAAAAGAAAGAGAAAAGAGGACAGAAAACTTATTTGAAGAAATAATAACTGAAAACCTCCCTAATGTGGGGAAGGAAACAGACATCCAGATCTAGGAGGCACACAGAACTCCCATCAAAATCAACAAAAGCAGGCCAACACCAAGACAAATTGTAATTAAATTTGCAAAATAGTGATAAAGACAAATCTTAAAAGCAGTAAGACAAAAGAAGTTAACTTATACAAGGGAAAACCCATAAGGTTTGCTGGAGATATTTCAACAGAAACTTGGGAAGCCAGAAGAGAGTAGCATGATATATTCAATGTGCTGAATGGGAAAAATCTGAAAAATACTCTATCCAGAAAGGCTATAGTTCAGAATAGAAGAAAAGATAGAGTCTCCCAAAAACTAAAGGATTTCATGGACACTAAACCAGGAAATATTAAAGATGAAAGGAGAGACCTAAAGTGACAGTATAAAGGTAGGCAACACAAAAGCAGTAAAAATGAATTTTTTTCTTTTTTTTTTTCTTTTCTTTTTTATAAAAGTCAAGGTACTCACACACACACACACACACACACACACACACACACATACACACAAAGGATATAAAATTTAATAACATATACTTAAAACATTCAGAGGAGAGAAGAATGGGTTGAAACTTGAATGATCGTCAACTTAATCTGGGCTGCTATATGCAGAAGAGGTTATATACAAACCAAACAGTAACCATATTATCAAAAACCACTAAAGAAAAATGCAGAGAATAAAGAGAAAGAAATTCAAATACATCACTAAAAAAAATCTGCAAAACATAAAAGACAAGAAAGGATCAGAGAAAATTTCCAGAAACAACCACCAAACAAGTGATAAAATGGCAATAAACATATGTCTATCAATAATTACTTTGAATTTGAATGAACTAAAAACTCCAAAAGATACAATGTATCAGAATGGACAAAAAAATAAGACCCATCTATATGTTGCTTACAAGAGACTCGTTTTAGAACTAAAAACACCTGCAGATTGAGAGCCAGGGAATGGAGAAACAATTATCATGTAAATGGATATATAAAGAAAACAAGAGTAGCAATACTTACACTGGAAAAACTAAACTTTAAAACAAAGACTGTAACAAGAAACAAGAAGGGCATTATGTAATCATAAAAGGGATAATCCAACACGATATAACAATTGTAAATATTTATGTACCCAAATATGTAACATGGGAGTACCCAAATATGTAGAACAATTAATAACAAACATAGAACTAGTTGATACTAATATGATAATCATAGGTGACATTAACATCAATGGGCAGACCATCTACAGAGAAAATAAACAAGGAAACAGTGGTCTTGAGTGACACATTAGACCAGATGGATTTAACAGATATATTCATAACATTCCATCCTAAAACACTAAAACACACATTCTTTTCACACGGCACATTCTCCAGAATAAATCACATATTAGAACACAAAACAGGCTTCAACAAATAAAAAAGGACTGATGTCATACCATACACCTTTTCTTACCATAATGCTAAGAAATTCAAAGCTAACCACAAAAAAAAACCAACAACAAAAAACCTGGAGTAACCGCAAATACATGGGGGTTAAACAATATGCTACTAAACAATGAATGAATCAACCAGGAAATCACAGAAGAAATACAAAAATACATGGAAATGAATGAATGAGAACATAACAGCCCAAAACCTTTGGGATGCAGTAAAAGCAGTCCTAAGAGGGAAAGATATAGCAATACAGGCCTACCTCAAGAAACAAGAAAAATCTTAAATACACAACCTAACCTTACATCTAAAGGAGCTAGAAAAAGAACAATAGAAAAGCCTAAAGTCAGCAGAAGGAAGGAAATAATAAAGATTAGAGCAGAAATAAATGATACAGAAACTAAAAGCAAAAACAATAGAACAGATCAATAAAATCAGGAATTGATTCTTTGAAAAAATAAATAAAATTGATTAACCTCTAGCCAGACTTATCGAAAGAAAGGAGAAATGACCCAAATAGTCACAAATAAGAGAATAACAACCCAAACAACATCACAAAAATACAAGCAATTAATTGTGAGGATATTATGAAAAACTGTATGTTGACAAATTGGATACAATGCATAAATTACCAAAACTGAAACAGGAAGAAATAGAAAAACTTGAACAGACTGATAACCCACAAAGAAATTGAACTGTTAATCAAAATTTCCTAACAAAAAAAAGTCCAGGACCAGATGGATTCACAGGCAAATCCTACAGAACATTTAAAGAAGAATTGATACCTATTCTTCTCAAACTATTCCAAAAAATAAAAAAGAGAGGAAAACTTCGAAATTAATTTTATAAAGCCAGCATTACCCCAATACCAAAACCAGATAAAGACACTACTAGAAAAGAGAACTACCAACCAATATCCCTGATGAAAACAGATACAAAAATTCCCAATAAGGGGTGCCTGGGTGGCTCAGTGGGTTAAAACCTCTGCCTTCGGCTGAGGTCATGATCTCAAGGTCCTGAGATGAAGCCCCGCATCGGGCTCTCTGCTCAGCAGGGAACCTGCTACCTCCTCTCTCTTTGCCTGCCTCTCTGCTTACTTGTGATCTCTCTCTCTGTCAAATAAATAAAAAATCTTTAAAAAAAAATTCCCGATAAAATAGTAGCAAACCGAATCCAACAATACATTAAAAATACCATTCACCACAATCAAGTGGGATTTATTCCTGGTTGCAAGGTTGGTTCCATATTCATAAATCAATCAACATGATACATTGCATTAATAAAAGAAAGGATAAGAACCATATGATCATTTCAATAGATGTAGAAAAAGCACTGAACAAAATACAACATCCTTTCATGATAAAAATTCTCAAAGAAGTAGGTTTAGAGGGAAGATACCTCATTGTAATAAAGGTCATATATGAAAAACTCACCGCTAGTATCATCCTCAATCAGGAGAAACTGAGAGCTTTTCCCCTAACATCAGGAACAAGACAGCGATGTCCACTCTCACCATTTTTATTCAATGTAGTACTGGAAGTCCTAGCTGCAGCAATAAGACAACAAAAAGAAATAAAAGGCATCCAAATTGGCAAGGAAGAAGTCAAATTTTCACTATTCACAGATGACACAACACTCTATATAGAAAATCCAAAAAACTCCACCAGAAAACCACTAGAACTCACAAGCAAATTCAGTAGTCTTAGGATACAAAATTAACATAGAGAAATCTGTTGCATTTCTATACACCAACAATGGAGCAGCAGAAAGAGAAATTAAAGAATCAGTCTCATTTATAATTGCACCAAAACCAATAATATACCTAGGAATAAATCTAACTATGAAAAGTGAAAGACCTGGGGCCCCTGGGTGGTGCAGTTGGTTAAGCGACTGCCTTCGGCTCAGGTCATGATCCCGGAGTCCCGGGATC
>JAPYYJ010002313.1:0-12996 GCA_028533885.1 Nasua narica | reverse complement strand
TGGTGGGAATGCAAGTTAGTGCAGCCACTTTGGAAAACAGTATGGAGATTCCTCAGGAAATTAAAAATAGAGCTACCTTATGACCCTTCAATTGCACTACTTGGTGTTACCCCAAAGAAGCAGATGCAGTACAAAGAAGGGCCACAAGTAACCCAATGTTCATAGCCGCAATGGCCACAATAGCCAAACTGTGGATAGACCCAAAATGCCCTTCAACAGATGAGTGGATAAGGAAGATGTGGTACCTCTATACAATGGAATATTATGCCTCCATCAGAAAGGATCAATATCCAACTTTTGTATCCACATGGACAGGAGTAGAAGAGATTATGCGGAGTGAAATAAGTCAAGCGGAGAGAGCCAATTATCTTATGGTCTCTCTTATGTGTGGAGTATAAGGAAAATAATGGAGGGCATTGTGAGAAAGAAGGGAAGGGTGAATGGGGGGATATCGGAGGGGCTGATGAACCAGGAGAGACTGTGCACTCTGAGCAACAAACTGAGCGTTTTGGAAGGGCGGGGGTGGGGGTTTGGGGGAGCCTGGTGTTGGGTATTGAGAAGGGCGCATATTGCATGGAGCACTGGGTGTGGTGCATGAACAATCAATCTTATAACAGTGAAAAATTAAAATAAACATATTTGGGGAGAAAAAAAAAAGAAGGATAAGATGAGAGGGTGGTTATAACTCCTCACAGGCAAGGAAGGTTATTTCAGGTCCTCTGGGCTTTATAGTTGTATTAAACCTCTGGTTGTAATGTTAAGTAGTTAAAAAAAGAACACAAAAGAAATGTGAAAGCAAGTGAATAGTAAAAAAAAAAAAAAGGAGAGAAAGAGAATAAGAAAGAGAATAAAAACCTTGTATCTATGAAATAAACAGGTTTGAGGGTATTACCAGGAGCTTAATATATTGATTTCCCCTGGTGTTGGGGGTTTAAAATTTTATGGAGACCCTGTGGTTATAGTCCTTTTTCTTTGGCTGGTCTTCTGGCAGAGGGGCCTGCCACATTGTCCCAGTCAGCTTTGCTTGGGCCGAGTTACCCTGCCCCCCAGTCAAGGGGCTGAGCTCTGTGGAAACCAGTTTCTCAGTCTTTTGCTCTCTGAAGGTTTTTGGCCTTTTGTAGCTTTTTCACCTTTTCAGAGACTCCAAGCAATGAATCTGCCCAGAAGCACTCAGACCTCCTTGTAGCAGGAAGCCGGAGTCTCTGCTCTCCTCCGTGTAGTTCAGAACACACACTCCCCTCCCCAAAACTTCTGCTCACAGAGCAGCCTGTCCAAGGTAGTGTGCGACTGTAGCTACCTTTCTGGGGCTCCGCAAGTGTGGCCCCGGGAGTGGCCTCGAATGTCGAGACCCCAGCAGCCTTTCTGCGGCTCTGCGTATGGGGACTGGGGTGGCTAGGCTGCTTGCCCACATTCTCTCCTGGGCCGGCAGTTATCCCCAGGCCCTGTGGCGGGTTGCAAATATCCTGGGCACCCCCAGAGAAAAGCTGAGGTTCATTGACCACAGTAGACTCTCTAAAGGCACTTGCAGGTGCGTGCCTTGTCCACAGATTGTTGTAGAGAGCGGAAAGATGCAGGTTCAGGAACCGTGGACTGGATCCCCCCACCAGTCTCACTTTGGGGCACTCCTTCCAGGAGCGTGGGTCTAGGCCAGTGCCTGCCACCACCCCCTTCCACTAGTTACTCCTCAGAACCTTTTGCTCTTTTTAAGTGTTTTTAATGGACTCTACGTTAATGCTGGTCCCTCGCCACCAGGCACTTTCCTTTGGGGTGTTACTGTCCTTGGATAGCTTCTGGTGGCTCCCTCCCCCTTTTGTTTATCCTTCGATATCAGTTCGAGTGTTCCCACTTGGCTTTTACCTCTCCACTGCTCTCTTCTGCTCTCGGAGAGATCCAGGAGTGAGAAATCTTGCTCCTCAGGGTGATTTCATGGGTGTTCAGCATGTTCTGGTACATATCCAGCTCACTTTTGGAGACAGGTTGCAACAGGATCTCCTACTTCTCTGCCATCTTGCCCCCCTCCTGTCTCTACTACTCTTCTTAGTTTTATCAGTTCTTGCATTGTGTATTTTGAAACTACATTACCAAGGCATATAAAAGTTTAGATTTGTATTCCATTACAGTTTATATTAAACTCTTGAGATTATTCATGCCTATTGTGTTTGTATGATAGAGATATTTTATTATACTGTTCTATTTCATTTTTTCTCAAGTCTGATTTCAGTGACTTCACATTGGCAACTTGAAATTAACCATGGTTGGAGAAATTGGCAAATGCTACCATCAAATTTTTTTTTTTTTTTTTTTTTTTTAGGTAGCTAAGGACACCACACACATAGGGTTTAAACAGTTCCATCAGTCTTTACCTTGGGCCGTCACAGTCACCCACTCACCCAGTATTGGGAAAGGCAAAACCACTACAACTTTCAGTTGCTGTTCTCAAATTGGCCTTCTGTGTTTTCCACTGAATTTACGCTATTTTTGTTGTTCTCCTGTCAGGTCTATCATATGCTATGCCATTACTGTCTCCTTTTATTATCATACAGATGCCAACAGGTTCTATGGGTGTTGACGGTTTGTCTCCACCCACGTGTATTTTAAAGTCTATGAGAAAAGTTTGTCATCACATTTTGTTATAAATGTTGTTGATGGTCATATTTAGTTTTGCCATCTAGTTGTTTTGTCTGTTTTTAAGTTATGAAGACAGACTGCTAAGTTGTGTTACTGCTATCACCATTTTCGGACTCTGTTACCTACATTTCAGTCTTATTAATTTTACCATATTTGCTACAACTATTTTTTAGTGTTTAAGAGAGTCAATTATCTTATGGTCTCACTTACATGGGAGTGTAAAGAAAATCATGGAGGGCATTGTGAGAAAGAAGGGAAGGGTGAATGGGGGGAAATCGGAGGGGGTGATGAACCAGGAGAGACTGTGGACTCTGAGCAACAAACTGAGGGTTTTGGAAGGGAGGGGTTGGGGAGGTAGATGAGCCTGGTGGTGGGTATTGAAAAGGGCACGTATTGCATGGAGCACTGGGTGTGGTACATGAACAATCAATCTTGTAACACTGAAAAATTAAAATAAACATATTTGGGGTAAAAAGTAAATAATTCTAAATATCCTTTCAATTTCCTCTGAAATATTTTAGTATGTTTCTTTTTAATAAAAGAACATTTTCTTAGCAAAAATCATCACACTACTACAACTGAAAAAATGAACAATTCCCTAATATCATCTCACACTCAGTCAGCTCTTATATAGCTTCCTCTTTTACCCTCAACGATCACTTTTAAAAGTGGTGTTTTTTTCAAACCAGTGTCCATATATTGCATTCTTCTAAGAATCTCTTAATCAGTAATGTCTTCTATCACATTTTCCCCTTTACTTTTAGAATATGATATTTCCCTCTATAGAATTAAAAGCCAGTTCATTTTATTTTAGAAAACTTCTGAAAATCACTATCCAAAAAAGATAAGAACATTGAAAAATTATCCTGTAACTGTCTCCCAAAACTGTACTCCATATCTCAGAGGATACATCATTTTAATTTTTTATTAAAACATTCAAAGAGAAGTAGAGAGAATAATATACAATAAAAGCCCTTGTACCTTGGGGTGCCTGAGCGGCTCAGTCAGTTAAGCCACCTACTCCTGATTTCTGCTCAGGTCATGCATGATCTTAAGGTCATGAGATGGAGACCCAAATTGGGCTCTGCACTCAGCCCAGAGTCTGCTTGAGATTCTCTCTGTCTCTCTCCCTCTGTGCCTCATGGTCCCCCACTTACACACTCTCTCTCTCTCTCTCTCAAATAAATTAATAAATCTTAAAAAAAAATACTTCATACAAAAAGCCCTTGTATTGAGGAGGGCACGTATTGCATGGAGCACTGGGTGTGGTGCATGAACAATTAATCTTGTAACACTGAAAAAATAAAAGTATTTGGGGGAAAAATAAATAAAACAAATACCTAAAAAGAGAGAAAAAAAGCCCTTGTACCTCCACAATCATTGACTTTGAACCTTTCTTGTGTTCAACTACTCTGCACTCCCTTTAAACCATTATAAATAAAAATTTTGGATTACATCTTTTCTATCCTAGGCGGATGGCACATTATAATGATGACACCATCCTAGAAAAACACATGAGAATATACCAAGCCATTGTAAAAATACAATGGAGGGTAAAAAGAAGAGATAGAGGTCACATCTGTTGCCAACACTACACTGAGAAATGGTTGTACCTACCAGCTGTAAAAAGACATTTTGGGGACAATCACAAACATTGGTATAGGTTTAGGTTTGGGATGATAGTAAGGTATTTTGTTGGTCATTATAATAGAGTTGTGGATTTCTAAGAAAATACTTTTAATTTTTCTTTTTTATTAAAATAGTTTTAAATTTTTTTTATATTTATTAGAGAGAGAGAGCACCCACGTGAGCAGTGGGAAGGGCAAAAGAGAGGAAGAAGGCAGCCGTTAAGTGTCTGCCTTTGGCTCAGGTCATGATCCCAGAGTCTTGGGATCGAGTCCCACATCGGGTTCCCTGCTAAGTGCAGAGTCTGCTTCTCCCTCTCCCACTCCCTCTGCTTGTATTTCCTCTCTTGCTGTCTCTTTGTCAAATAAATAAATAAAATCTTTTAAAACTTAAAAAAAGAGAGAGAGTAGGAGAATCCCATGCAGACTCTGTGCTGAGCCCCACACGGGCCTCCTCAGGACCCTGAGCTGAAACCAAGAGTTGGACACTTAACTGACTAAGCCACCCAGGTGCCCCTACCTTTAATTTTTAGATATGCATTCTGAAGTATTTGGATATGAAATATCAGGAAGCCTAGGCTTCTTTTTAAAAATCCATTAAGGGTCCCATCCTTCTACTTCCAGATGAATTTGGTCCTTTCTTTACTTCCTTCTCACTCTCAGGAAATACTATAATTCTAGTTTTTGCCTCCACGGGCATCTCAACTCAAGAAGATAGAAGAGTTTCTGGAGATGGTGGAAAAGCTGCAGCAAGCAGCACATGTATCTGCTGTGTCTCAGTCTGGGTTTGAAGACATGGTTTGTAGCCCTCACAATGAAAACCTCAGGAAATTATCCCTTTTGCTTTTTATTTTAAAATTTATCTGAACCGAAAATACGACATCATCATTCAGAATTAAGAAGTTAGAAAGGATGGATGGCAAATGACTTCCATAAACTCTTGTCTTTCATTTGCCTTCCCCACAGGCAGGTAACAACTATTATTAGAAAATTTATGTATCCTCCCAG
Organism: Nasua narica; assembly: GCA_028533885.1. NCBI lineage: Eukaryota > Metazoa > Chordata > Mammalia > Carnivora > Procyonidae > Nasua > Nasua narica. The sequence continues at coordinate 7,735 of JAPYYJ010002313.1, read as the reverse complement.
AGATATTTTATACATACATGAATATGTATGTATTTTTTAATATACAGGTGGCCAAAAACAGTGTCGACGGCTTTGTACCTTCTTTTTGTTGTTGTGCTGTATCATAGAGATGACACGAGCCCAGATCCCACAGCAGAACTGGGGCAAAGGGGTTCTGCTGAGCCCATTCTTACTTTAAAATGCTATGGTCAGTCAAAACCAGATAAATAGGATCTTTGGCTTTCCTTCCTAAGATGGCACATCAGGCCTGCTGCTTAGGAAAAACTTATTTTAAAAAATACTTTTAAGACCTAAAGTATTTTTTAAAGAGATGGATAGAATGTTTTGCCTTATATTTCAACGTTTTGTTTTGTTTTGTTTTGTTATTTTTTTAAAGATTTTATTTATTTATTTGACAGAGAGATTGGCAGTGAGAGCAAGAACATAAGCAGGGGGAGTGGGAGAGGGAGAAGCAAGCTTCCTGCAAAGCAGGGAACCCGATGTGAGGCTCTATCCCAGGATACTGGGATTATGACCTGAGCCAAAGCAGATGCCTAAGGACTGAGCCACCCAGGTGCCCTTGTTTTGTTTTTTAAATCCAATCCCAGAGGTAGAATTATAACATCTGTGTCCCACAGGCAGAGCCCTGGTTTACAGAAGGAACTGGGTACCTGGGGCCTAGAAGTTCTTAGGGAATTGGTGGAGGTCCCAGGGACATTTGGAATAGTTTTCCTCAAACTTGGTTCCCCAGCTTCGTGCTGATGGTCTTGGAGCCAGAGAGGCAAAAGGAAGAATGCTTCTGAATTCAGGCCATTGAAATCGGGAAACTTGTGAGGAAACGAAGTTAAAGAAGATTGTAGCAAAAGTTCTCCAAGAAGCAGTGTGCTCCTTTTCACTGGAGGGCTTTGCAGGCTGCCAGCTGGCATGTAAGAGAGCAGCATTTTTTTCCTTTTGTCTAATTAGATTAATCCCTTAGTCACAGATTTGTAATGTTCTTCTCCAACCATTAACCCTTGATTTTAATAGAATGAAGCTATAGGGAGATATCTATTAGCTTCTCACAGCATTCAGAGTAAAATCCAGAGGCCCTTACCTTGGTTCACAAGACGTTATAGAATCTCCCTTATCCTTTCACTCCACCTCACATCCTGCTACTCTCTACTTACTTACCAGGTATCCTTCCCATAAGCTAGAACATGTGCTTTTTGCCTCCTCAGCTCAAGGTGTTTGTATTTGTTGTTCCCTCTGCCTGGAAATATCTGCAACCCTCCCCTCCTTGAGAACTGTAGAGCTTGCTCATCTTCCTTATTTGGGGCCCAGGAAGTTCTCCCTGTACTCAAACACCATCCATCCCTTCACTCTCTTTCTCCCTATCCCTTGTGTTATTATTTTTTTACAATTCAGTGACCAACATGATGTCAAATATTGTGATCTTTTTTTCTGTTCACTCTTTTTCTGCCACTTATAACGGAAGCTCACAAGGGTAATGCACATCTTTTTTGATGCAGCATTCAATAAATTCACATTGAATGAAAGCAGGATAGACACCATACCAGCACCTCATCTCCACTTGCTTCAAATGGCTGACTCTCTCCAGCTCAATCTCCCTTTTCTTCTACAGCAGAAAGCCTAGATCCACGGATTGAGGACCTCATTAAGTAGTTTAAAAAATATGAACTCAGGGATCTTTTCTGGCTGGCTTAACTCAAAGAGAAGGGCCTGGGCTGTGAAGCTTCTGTTTTTTCATCTGTATACTCTGGGAATGCTTGTTAAGCAATTTGAAATGCAAAATTTTAAGAGGGAGCAGAGCTGAGGACTTTGCTTATTCAACATCTGTCTTCTGTTCTCAGGCCTAGTGAAACAGAAAGCCAGTGAGGAGGTGAGAGAGGCTTGTGCCCTGTGGGAGACCAAGCAGAAGGAATTTGATTCATGTGAGTGGTGAAGAAGAACATAGTGAAGTCCCATGACATCTCTAAATCATAAATCCTCCTGTCCTCCCTGAACACTTGGGTCCAGACACACGGATTTTGCAGTGTAGTCTCCAAGATCCACTTAGGTATCCTGTCACCTCTTTGGCTTCAACTTCTCTCACTCCCTTTCCACTCTAATGACAATGAAACACTCACAAGTTAGACTCTCATCTTAAGGATTTTTCACTATCTGTTCCCTCTGCCTATAATGCCCTTGATAGTCTAGATGTCCTTCTATTGCCTCTAATAATTCAGCACTCAGTTCAAACTTCAGCTCTTTATAGAGGTCTTAACTTATCTTCTCATATAATCGCGTCTGCCTCAAATCTGATCATTCCCTAATCCCCTTACCTTGCTTTTTTTTCTCTATAGCTCTTATTCCCACCTAAATTAATATATTTACATCTTTGTTATCATATCTCTCCAATGAGATGTAAGGTTTGTGTAAAACAACATTCATTCTGTACTATACTCATATGGCCATTTGTAAATGCCATGGCCTTTTAGCACTCATAAAAAAATATGGGCACACACAGGGGTTTCAGAGTGATCTTCAGTAGGCACAGGAGATGGGATAGAAGGAAGACACTCGGGTATCTTCTGTACAAGACATTTCATGTTATATCAAGCAGGTCCTTTCCCTGAAGTTGGAGTTGTGGGGGCAGGGCAAGATTGTGGTCTTTGGGATCTTAAAGTGTCACTCTTTTTTTCCAGTGAATCTAGAACAACTGCACCTAGAGGAGGTCTTGAGGAAAAAGCAAAGTATTTAATACTTGTTCTGTCTTTCAATCCCTGTGTGTGTGTGTGTGTGTGTGTGTGTGTATGCGTGTGCATATGCATGCATATGTATGCATGTGTATGCGTGTGAGTACATGCTTCTGGCTAAGTCATGTCACAAAAGTTACTTTTCCTATAGTAGACAGGTGAATACTTTTGAAACATAAATCAAGTCACATCTCTCTTATAATGAAATGCCTTCCTACCGACAATTTCACTCATAGTAAACAGAGATATCCTGCCAACGAGCTGCAAATTAGATGTTATCTGGGCCCTTAACCTCTCCATTTCACTTTTTACTACTTCCCTTGGCTGAGTTCACTCCAGTCATGCTAACTTCTTCACTACCTAGACATTCATTATGTACATTCCAAAATCTCAGAGTCTTTGAATTGGCCATTTCTTTTTTTTTAATTATGTTATGTTACTCACCATAGAGTACATCATTAGTTTTTGATGTAGTCTTCCATGATTCCTCTTGCATGAAACATTCTACTCACTGATAATAATTTTCATTAGTAATGACAGAGTTATTCATATGTTAGTAAACTTAATACCTGCCCCCATTAGTCTGTTGATTCCTTAATGGCAATTAATCACTCCTTTGTTTTGTTCATTGAATTTTTTTCTAATCCAAGCCCAAAGTGTGACACATTTATAAGTATCAAATAAATGTTTATGGAAATGAATTTGAATCAGTTCCTACCAGGATGAAGCATTATTTTTTTTAACCCAGCCTTTCTAGAAGAAACAGCAAGAGGAAACCAGGGTAAGAAAGAGAGAAAATACATAGGGAGCCAGACAGGCCAAAACCATTCAGGAACTTAAAAGCAGCAGTATCCAATTCAGCTAACCATCCCTCCATTCATTTAATAATCCAGTCATCCTACCAGTCATATATTCACCCAATCATCCATCTATACATATATCTATCTATCCAAATTATCCAATATATCTGCTCTTCCATTTCCTCACCATTTGCAACTAACCATCCACTCATCCAACTATTTACTCATCCATCTTTCCATCTAACCAACAATTGACCCAACCATCTATTCATCCAACCATCCATTCATTCATCTATTTCATTACCCATCCATCTACCTACCATATATCAATTTAGTCATCCATACAGCTGTTTGTCCACCCATTCAAACATACATATTATAAACATCATACAATTATCCATCCATCCATTCATACCATACATCTATTCATATTCCTACAAAAATTCATACCATCATCCAACCAGCCATTACCTCTTCCTTTCAACCATTCATTTATCCAGTCATTGATTTGCTCTTCCACTAATCCATTTCTATATCTATTCAACTGACATTCCATCCATTCATTCAACCATTTATTCATCCATCTGTACATTCATAAATCCATCCAACAACCATTTGCCATTTCCAAAAGGATAAAAGAATCATCCAGAAGTAAAGGCAAAGGTCATAGGAACCCCAGACTCTTCTCAGAAGCTCACCTTTGCTCTGTGTGTGTGTGTGTGTGTGTGTGTGTGTGTGTGTGTGTGTGTGTGGTATGTAAAACCTGATGCCTCAGTGGCCAGGGCAAATGACTTCAAAACAAACTGCCCATTACTGATAGACATTTACATACTTCCTGCTCTGTACCAGCTCATGGAAGAGAGCAACACCTGCAGGTACACACAGACTATTCTGGCACCTGATGATTCTGTTCAGCTCATGCAAATATGGGCCATTACCATGTACCGAGGCCAATAAGATGAATGAATAAAATACATGTTTGTCCTCTAGGGCCCCAATCTGAGCAACAGGGACTCTGGATGAAAGATATGGAGTCAGAGGACTGAGATTCCTTTAAATTTTTTTGGCATCTTCCACCTAATAATACCCCCAACCCCAGTTCCTTCTGTGAGCTCTCACAGGTCCTCCTGGATTCCTTTCCCCATAAATACACTGAGGTTCTTCCTGATACAATGTAAAGGAAAGGAAAGTGAGGCCCAAAGGTAAGAAGTCTCCATCCTGCCTTGCTTACTTCCACAGGGAATCTGATATAGGTAATGTAGGAGGATTTGCAGCATCAGCTGAGCCAGCTATTTTATGAGAAGGGATATTCCACACTCAGCAAAAGGCTCTTTTTCCACACCAAAATGGTGGGAAGTTGAAGGGGGAAGTTGGAGAATGGAATGATGACCCCCAATCCTAGTGGCTGACCTAGGATGCTGTTTGAAGGGGAGAACAGGAAGGCAAATTTCTGGAGGCAGAATCCAAACAACACCAGCAACTGTAACACAAGCACAAGAGGTGGGCGTGGAGTACCTTTGTAAAGGGCTATCCGCAGGAGGCAGAGAAGAGTCAGACTCAGACCTCTCCTGGGAAAGATGTCTTTGGGGAGCATGGACAGAGGTCCTCGGACATAGAAAACCCCCCACACCTTCATCCAACCCTCTTCCTTCTCTCCTCTTTTTTTTTCCCCTTTTTTCTTCTCTTATCCTTCTTTTCACACACACACACCCCGGAGCTCTTTTTTCTACTTCACTCTCTTTCCTTTCCTCTTCCTCCTCTTCCATCACCTGTTTCTCCTTCTCTTCTACCTCCTAATGCTCTCCCTTCACTTCTAATCCTCCACTATGATATTTTCCCTCCCACATTCCCTCCCTCCTCTCCTCAATTTCTCTCTTCTCTTCATCCCCATCCTCTCCCTTTTCTCTCTTCTTTCTTTCTCTTCTTTGTATAACCTTTATCTCCCTCTTCCTCCTCCTCTATTTCACCATGTGTCCAGGATAGGGGTGGAGATGAAGAAGCTGTGTATGTAGTTCCTCTCAGAAACTTATATCATCTCAGAGGAAGGAGCCAACAAAGAAGAGGTAGGGAGGTCAGGGAAGGAGGAGGAAGGCAAAGACAGAAACAGGGAAATGGAAAGAATAGGGTTTTGTGTCCCTAAGTGCAAGGATCCCTGAGAAGGGGCAAAGAGGCAAGCATGGAGCTGCTACATAGGAGCAGAGGAGCTGATGAAAACCTATCTGACCACTTTGTCCAGAAAGGGCATTCCTGCAAGGGGGCATAGCTGGTGCACAGATACTGATGTGGAATCACTGAAGCAATGGAAATGCAGAGAGGTGCTAATGAAGAGTGTGAGTGCCGGGGTTCTAGGAGACTTGTACACCCCAGAGCTCAAGGTCGCCATCCAACAACCTTCTCATTCTTTAAAGGTACAGCACTTTTGGCAGATCATCCAGAAACTCCCTGCAGGACCCAAGGAGACGAACTCAGAACTAATCCCAGGAAGGGCCACTTATCTTCCTAAGAAGGGAGTAAAATAACCTTGCTCAAGTGTAGTCAAGAAATTAATGATCTTTTTTTTTAAGATATTATTTTTATTTATTTGTCAGAGAAAGAGATAGAGCACAAGGAGGCAGAGAGGCAGAGGCAGAGAGAGAAACAGGCTCCCCGCCAAGCAAGGAGCCCGATGCGAAACTCGATCCCAGGACCCTGAGATCATTACCTGAGCTGAAGGCACTGGCTTAACCAACTGGGCCACATAGTCATCCCAGGAAATTAATGATCTTTAAGCTGAACTTAAAGTAATGGAAATTTATGGCATTTTTTCATGTTAATGACAATACACTAATAAATAATCTTTTACTGGCATATTTGTTCACATGTCCATTTATTTCATTTAGAATAAATTTGTTGAAAGGACATTGTTGATTCGTGATTCTGCATATTTAATCTTTTTTTAAGTCATAAATGCATTTTATTTTATTTTTTTCTCTACAAATGTGTTTATTTTAATTAATCAGTGTTACAAGATTGATTGTTCATGCACCAAACCCAGTGCTCCATGCAATACGTGCCTTTCTCAATACCCACCACCAGGCTCGCCCAAAATCCCACCCCCGCCCCTCCAAAACCCTCAGTTTGTTGCTCAGAGTGCACAGTCTCTCCTGGTTCATCACCCCCTCCGATTTCCCCCCATTCACCCTTCCCTTCCTTCTCACAATGCCCTCCATGATTTTCTTTATACTCCACACGTAAGTGAGACCATAAGATAATTGACTCTCTCCACTTGACTTATTTCTCTTTGCATAATCTCTTCTAGTCCTGTCCATGCTGATACAAAAGTTGAATATTCATCCTTTCTGATGGAGGCATAATATTCCATTGTATAGATGTACCACATCTTCCTTATCCACTCGTCTGTTGAAGGACATTTTGGTTCTTTCCACAGTATGGCTATTGTGGCCATTGCGGCTATGAACATCGGGGTACATGTGGCCATTCTTTGTACTGCATCTGCTTCTTTAGGGTAAACATCGAGTAGTGCAATTGCAGGGTCACAGGGTAGCTATATACTTAATTTCCTGAAGAATCTCCACACTATTTTCCAAAGTGGCTGCACCAACTTGCATTCCCACCAATAGTGGAGGAGGGTTCCCCTTTCTCCACATCCTCTCCAGCATTTGTTGTTTACTGTCTTATTGATTTTGGCCATTCTAACCGGTATAAGGTGGTATCTCAGTGTGGTTTTAATTTGAATCTCTCTGATGGCTAAAGATGATGAAAATTTTTCATGTGTCTGTTAGCCATTTGTATGTCTTCTTTGGAGAAGTGTCTGTTGATGTCTTCTGCCCATTTTTGGATGTGATTATCTATTGTGTGAGTGTTGAGTTGGAGGAGTTCTTTATAGATCTTAGATATCAGAGCTTGTCTGTAGTGTCATTTGCGAATATCTTCTCCCATTCTGTAGGTTGCCTGTTTGTTTTGTTGACTGTTTCCTTCTCTGTGCAGAAGCTTTTTATCTTGATGAATTCCCAAAAGTTCATTTTCGCTTTTGTTTCCTTTGCCTTTGGAGACATGTCCTGAAAGAAGTTGCTGTGGCTAATGTCATAGAGGTTACTGCCTATGTTCTTCTCTAGGGTTTAGATAGATTCCAGCTTCACGTTGAGGTCTTTTATCCATTTCTAGTATATCTTTGTGTATGGTGTAAGAGAATGGTCAAGTTTCATTCTTCTACATATAGCT